>RJWM01001613.1:0-29720 GCA_004363535.1 Dasyprocta punctata | reverse complement strand
TCTACTTGTTCTACTCTGTTCCACTGATTTACATGCCTGTTTTTGTGCTGGCACCATGCTATTTTATTCACTGTAGCTTTATAATGTAACTTCAAGTCTGGAATTATGATGCCACCTACCCAGGATTGCTTTTCCTATTCTGAGTCTCTTCTGATTCCATATAAATTTTAGGGTTGTTTTCTCTACCTCTGTGAGAAATGACAGTGGTACTTGGATTGGGATTACATTAAATCTGTATGTCAGATTTAGAAGTATAGCCATTTTTACTGTGTTTTGATTTGTGTTGGTTCTGCATAAGCCAGAACTGGGGTTATTTTTCCATTTTCTGAACTCCTTCTCAATTTCCTTTTTCAGTCTGATGTGACTTTCACATAGAGGTCTTTTACTTCCTTTGTTAGGTTAATACCTAAGTTGTTAATATTTTTATGCTATTGCAAATAGTATTATTTTCCTAATTTCTTGAAAATTCAGTGAGTTCATTATTAGTGATAGTTTTACAAAGGATAGATTTCTCAAGCACATACAATACAGTAAACGTGATAATTTTACAATTGTTGGCCACCCAGGTCTTGCCCTGTATTGCCTGCCTATGCCCCTCTAATCTGTCCCCACACTGATATCTTCCGAAAGGAGTTAAAAAACATCTTATTACAGTGATGTATGCATACCTCTCTTTATAGCAGCAGAATTCATGATAGCTAAATCTTGGAAGCAGCCTATATGACCATCAGCAGATGAATAGATAAAGAAAATATGGTATTTGTACACAATGGAGCACTAGTGTGCCATAAAGAAGTCATTTGTAGGAACATGAATGCACCTTAAGACCATGATATTAGGTAGAATAAATCAGACACAGAGGCTTGAATATCACATGGGGTTTTTTTGTTGTTGTTGTTGTTGTTTTTCTTTTTTATATGAGAAACCCAAACTATAAAGAGCAAAATAAAAGATAGTAGGAAGTAGGGAGAATGGATCTTTTTCAAGTGGGAAAGGGATCGAGAGATGGAGGGAGGGGAAGGGATGGAAGGGGAAAGAGATGAAGAAAAATATTAAGATGTGTTATATAAGCCAGGCATGGTGATGCACATCTTTAATCCCAGCACTTGGGAGGCTGAGGTAGGAGGAGCGTTGTGAGTTCGAGGCCGGGCTATAACGGCCTCGAGGTTGGGCTACAACGCAAGCGCAAGGCCGGACTGAGCTACATAGTGCAAACCTGCCTCAAAAAAACTAGGGCCGGGAGTTTGGCTCAGTGGCTTAAGTGCCTGTCTGGCAGGCGAGAGGTTATGAGTTCAATCCCTGGTGCCACACAAAACAAAACAAAAAAAAAACACGTGTTATATACAGGTGCCAACTCCACACAAGAAATGTAGACATTATATACTGCAAATATGTACTAACAATAAATAAATAATGAAACTATTACAAATATTATAAGATTGGAAGAAAATGGGGTAGAATTCTTATAGTCATGAGGTATATGGGAAAATCGTAAAAGAACAATCAATAGGTTTCACATAAAAATTGAGACTTCAGAGTCGGGTGTGGTGGTGCACGCCTGTAATCCCAGCACCCGGGAGGCTCAGGCAGGAGAATCATTGCAAATTCGAGACCAGCTTGGCCTACAAAGTGAGCTCAAGGCCAGACTGAAGTGCACAGTGAAACCCTTTCTCAAAAAGAAAAAAAAAAAAAAAAAAAAAACTGAAACTTCAGTATGCCAGAAAATCATAGCAAGGTTACAAAACAAAACATTTGCAAACATTTATAGTAAGCAAAAAGTTACAATTCAGTATTTAAAAGGTATTTATGAATCAACTCTTTAGACTATAAAGTGGGCAAAAAGCAGGAATAAGAAACACAAAGAAAATTAAACAATAAGAAAATTAAAATGGTAAACATGTAGAAAGATAATCAGCTTTACAAATAATGACCTATAAGTATGAATTGCAGAGATGAGAGTGGGAAATCATTGGGTTATCAAAGCTCTGTGCACTCTGCATTGATAATGTCAAGTAAACAGACATTCTTACAGATTGCTTTTAATTGTGTGAAATGGAATGGCCTCACCAGCGAGCAGTTTTGTGAAAGGCTCTAAAGTTTATAATGTGCTGCTATGAGGCTTATCTTCATAACATGCAAGATTTCATGCTGATGGGGTAATTAGTCATGTTTGAAATCAGGTACACAAGCCAAGCATGGTGGCACATGGCTATAATCTCAGCACTGGGGCAGGAGGATTTCCATGAGTTCAAGTCCAGCCTGAGCTACACAGTGAATTCAAAGACAGAACTGAACTACATAGCAAGACCCCATCTCAGAAATCAAATAAATAAATGAAGTCATGTACTCAGCTATGTTTTAAGAGACTCTTCATAATATTATAGTAACAAAAAATTAGAAATAACCTAAATGTATGTTAATAAGTAAGTAAATTTCTCATCACTCAGCTGTGACTAAGTGGTAAAGTGACACTGGAGTCAGCAAACCTGGGAGATCTCACTTCCTTCACTATCTTAGACCTTGTAACAAAGTTTGACCTTTAATGTTTACTCTTTAGTAAAATAAAACTATAATAATACCTACCTCATAGAACATATGTGAAAATGGAACATGCACTTAACATAGTCCCTGTTCTGTAGTAAGTATTCAGGAAAGGGTAACAGCTATTGTTTTTCTTGTAAACAACTATGTATTGATAATTTTTAAATAAGCATTTATTAAGTGCCATCTTCTATGTGAGATTTTAAAATTGAGAATTAAAATGACAGATGGTTCCCTGGCCTCATGGAACCTATGTAGTACTCCATGCAAATACTAAAAATGAGAAATTAGCCAGGCATGAGGTGCTTGCCTGTAATATGTCCCCCAATTATGAATGAGTTCCATTCAGGACAATTATTCGTATGTCAGCTTTGTTCACAAGGCCAACAGTGAGTCTTATAGTACACCTCTGAGAGTTCACTACTCAAATGTTCGTAAGTCAGGGACTTACTGTAAAATCCCAGTACTCTTGGGAGGCTAAAGGAGCAGCTCAAGCCTAGCCTAGGCGAACTTAGAGACTTACTTAAACCCCATCTCAAAATTTTAAAAAAATGAAAAAAGGCTGGGCATGTAGCTCAGTGCTAAGGTCTTAGGTTGAATCCCCAGGACTGTAAAATAAATAATTATTAATTAATTTATAGCTGCTTATTAAATATCTAACTTTTGTTTCAGCCTTTACTTTTCTAGTGTATCTGGCATATTATAATCAAAGGGATCCTTCTAACATACAAATCTGATTATATCACTTACTTTTTTCAGTCTTTCAATGACTACTCAATACCCGTGGAACAGAATCCAGAATCTTTATGTTGCTTACTCTTCTAGGAGTATTTCAGCTGCTCCAATTTCTCACAATTCCCTCAACTTTAATTCTTCAGCTCCTCAAGACTGTCCAGGCCTTCCATATTACATTCCCTTTGCTTGGAAATTTCTTCTGCTTCAGTGCACTTGTATGTATTTTATTCATCTTTCCCATGTATGGCAGACTGGCCAGGCTCGCAACCTCCCAGATGGTGAAGGCCAAAGAGACAAGTGGTATGATTCTAGGGCTCCAGGAGGATCAAAACCCTCTGGCAGAATTTGAGGTTCTCTGGAGGCTGAGACAAAGAACTTCTCTGGGCAGCCCCTGCCCATATTTATTTGGTTTTCAGACAAAAGCAGGGGATTCTGAGGGAAAGCACAGGAACTGAGTGGGACCTTGGGAGTCAGTTCAAGACTTCCCCAAGTAGTATATTATGCTAATCAGGAGAACTATCTTATCTCCAGGTTGACATTCATGGCAGAAGTAAGACATGTGCAGCTATAGTCTCTATTTAGTTAATTGGGCTTGAAGCCAGGTATCCTCAGCTGTGGACTTATCTTGTCCTTTGAGTCATCATGGCATCATTACAGGCCACTACAGGCCACTCTCAGCTAGGACTAGTGATTCATAGAGGTTCTCTTATTATGACTCTGTTGCCCATCTCCAGACAAGGGGCCTAGGCCTGGAACAGGCTCACAACTAAGCATTAAAAGCCAATTGGTTAATTTTAAATCATGCTCAGAGCCACTTCATAGTGGTATCCATCACTCATGGGCATTTTTTCTTATCTCTGTCTCCTTGGAAGAGATCAAGTACTCTTAGCTACCCCATTTCTGCTCTTGTAGCACTTGGTCCATTTTATTGTTTGCTTTCCTTTTGCAGTCCTTTAAGGTATACTATATTGCTTTTGCTCACCATTGTACTCCAGACAACCAGTGTAGTGCCTGAAAAGAACAAGCATTTAATAAATGCTAATTAAATGTTAGTATTATTAGCTTTGGAAAATAATTGTAACTTTTTGTTTCAACTGTGCATATATGATCTCTCATCATACATTTTTTTCTTTTTCTTTTTTAATTTTAAAGGTAGTAAAATCCAACAAAACAAAACAGACCAAAGCCAATCAAAACAAAGCAGCAGAATTGGTACAGAACTTTAAAGCAGGATTCTAGGAAAACAATAGCTACTGTAGTATATCTTGTTATCTTCACCATAGTTGTCCATTCCATCAGGTATAGCAAAATCAAACCAAAAAAAATAAAAATAAAAAAAAAACAGAATAAAACCAGTCTAAACAGAGTATTGAATAAAGCAAAATAGTGAGAATAATATTGGGCCTCAAAGAAGGCCCAATATTATCCTCACAGAAGGATGTCCCCCATATTTGCTACATTGCATACTGTCATCTTCCCAAGAGATGCTCAGACTGCTGGCCCCCGGCCTGCAAAATCAACCAAACAATACTAGCATTTAGTTGCTTTATGTACCTCAGTTGCTATCCACTAGTCGGTCCTCTAAACTAGCAGGTTGCTTATGGTGTGGGGCAGGGTTGATTCTCAGCCCACATGCTGGTAGGCTTATGGGAGCCACTGACTTTTCTCTTCTTGGAACCCATCAAACCACTTACGAGGAAGACTGGCTAGTTGTCTTCTGGTTGGATCTTCCCTGACCCAGCATGGCAGGTTCTCTCTCAGGAGGTGCTGATCTTTCTCTCCCTGGACTCCATGCTGCTTGTACTGCTTAGGGGGAGGGGCTAGCTAGTTGTCTTCTGGGTGGATCTTCCCTGACCCAGCATGGCAGGCTCTTGGAAGATGCTGATCTTTCTCTTCCTAGAGTCCTCATTATACATGTATATACATGTACATGCATAGAGAAATGACTCAGAAAATGTTACCAATAGTAATGCAATGTGTTAGGGTTTTTGTGATTATTACTTTTTTGTTCATACTCTTGTGTATTTAAATTGTTTTTAAATGAATGTGTGAAGTTTTTATATAAAACCATTTGCCTTTGGGAAAAGTAGAAGAAAGTATTGTCTCAGTTTCCTTTGCTGATCACTTAGGTTGTCTCACTGCACAGTCCCGGTAGGGAACATCATGTTACTTATTTTAGTGTAAGAATTTTAGTAGAGAAAAGGATCTACTAGAAATAGTAAATCGAGAGCCAGGCATAGTAGCTCACATCAGTAATCCCTGTACTCTCAGAGCCTGAGGCAGGATGATTGGAAGTTCAATCCCAGCCTGGGTGACTTAGGGAAAATGTCTCAAAATAAAAAAAAGGGAAAGGGATGTAAATCAGTGTAGAGGCCTTGGGTTCAATCCCCCATCACAGGGTGAGGGGATGATAGTACTGTGGATTCAGTTGTTTGTTTGGCAGTATCCATCATAGACTTACCCCCTCAGTCAGTGGTTTGCATGATATTAATTCTGCCATATATTACTTCAGTCACTGTTTTAAAATAACACTATAGCTACTTTCAAATTCTAAGTATATGAGTGATTTCTATCAATGGGTCTGTGATTTGTTATACCACGATTCCTTTAAGCCCAGTCTCAGCTATTCAGGAGGCTGAAACAGAAGGATCACTTAAACTTATGAGTTAAGATTAGCCTGGGTAGGGGTGGGGATTCAGTTCAGTGACACAGTTCCTGCCTGGCAAGTATAAGATCCTAAATTCAATTACCAGTACAAAAAAAAAAGATTAGCCTGGGCAACATAGGTTGTATCTCAAGAAAGAAGATTCCTTAAGCCTATCTAAATACAATCTGCACATGACAGCATCTTGAGGTTTATTCATTTCTTTTATTATTTGCTCTAGAGAAAATAACCACTGACACTTGCTGAAAGTGAGGATCAATCTCATGAGTTTCTGGGGAGTGCCATAGCACGCTCCACCAAAGCATCTGTTCTGGTGCATTTATCTCTGCCACACGTGGAAGTTCACCCTGCCCCCTCGCCTGGTTTTCTGCCCACATTTACTCAAGCAGAATTATCTTTATGAAAGTGTGAACCACCCTTATAAAATCCTTTTGTGGCTTCCTCTGGTTTTTAGAATAATGGTAATCCTTTATTATGATCTGTAGACTCCATTTCTATCTATGTTGTGAGCTTTAGGGCACATCTTGCTCTCACCACTTCGGCCACGATGGTCCTTGAGTACATCATGTTTACTTACTGCCTTCCTCTTGCAACCTGTGCACCTCTTCTAGTTTTGCTCAGTCAACCCCAATTCATGTGTGTCTGATCTTAAGTATCAGTTTATCAGACAAGCTTGAATAGATCAAATCTCACTGTTACAGGCTATCATAGCATGTTCCTCCACATTTCGAATTTACATTTATTTGTGTAGTTGTTTGACTAATATCTGTTTCCACCGTTAGACTGCAAGTTCCAGAATGGTAAGAATTCGGCACTATTTTATTCACGTTCATGCTCCACTGTCCTGATAAGTAGTAGTAGGTAACAAAAAATAATTAGTGGTCAGGAAGAAAGACTGACATCCTTGCCAGAAATAGGACTTCTTGACCTATGATTAATCACCCCCAGGAAGTTCAGTTGAAGGGAAAGCTAGAAATACATTATACAAGTCAGATCTCTGCTTGCTTGGTGTGTAACTGTGTGGGTAATTTCATTTATTCATGGGTTGTTGCTTTTCTGTTTCAACTTTACACCCAGATCTCTGATAACAGCCGGTAGGTTGTAATAAAATTTAAACAAAAATGGGGGAAAGATGAGATTTTTAGAAAAATCCATTTTTCTGTTTCTAGTTTTTAAAACTTTTATTATGGAAAAGTCCACATCACATACAAAGGCAGACAGAATAATAAAAGTGGTCCATGTGTACCACATCCTCTTTAACCTCCTATTTTATTTTTGAAGAGGATCCCAAGCATGATTATTTGTTTCATAGACATTTTCACGTTGTATTTTCAAAAGATTAGAACACTCAAAATACTTAAATAATATCATTATTACATTCCCAAAGTAACAGTAATTCATTGGTAGCATCAAATATCCAGGCAGTGTTCAGATTTGTACTTGTTTCACAAATGTCTTTTTCATACTTCGCTTCAAGACCCAGATAAGGTTCATGAACTAAAATTTGTCAATATGTCTCTAAAACCTCTTCTAATCTATGGGTCACCGCTTTTTAAAGAACCCTTAATTTTACTTACAGAACTTTCCGTACTCTGGATTTTGCTGGTAACATCCCTGTGATATAATAAAACTGATCGATTTGGAGTTAAATTCTCAAATATAAACAGACTTTTCAGGAGTGATGTAACCTTTGAAACTTTTTGGTATGTAGAAATGTCTCATATCGTATGAGTGCACATATCTTCTCAAGGGTTCTGTATACACTTCTGAACCACAGGAAACAATTGAACAGTTAATTATTACTGTTATTCCTGGCTCTGTGATTATTTTTTGTGTTCCATTCCTGGCTAGTAAGCTCCTTCACTGCATGCTTTGGATGTCTTTCTAGCCTCCAAGGTATTTACTGCAGAGGTGGACAGAGCAGTGGCTCCATCACTGCCAGTTTCACTGTAAAGATGTTTAGCATTTCCAGTGATTTTTGCAGACTCAGGCAGGTTCATGGTTCTGTGATACCGTCTTGGTACTATTTTAGTTTCACTAGTGCCTTGCAATGACCTTCAGAAACTGCTTTATTACTGAGCCACAGTTGCACACTCAAAACACAGCTCCTATCAACTGTGAGATCAGTGTAACCTTGAAGAATTCATGGAAGCTACTAAGATGCCAGGAAAGGGCATGTGAGGAAAAACAGGAATAGATGCTTTATTCATTTGCTAAAGATCATGTCTGGATTGCATCTGTTTTGTAATCATGATTATTGATAAGCATTTTATAGATCATTGCTATATCATAAGATATCCTGAATTTTCTTAATAATTTTCATCCCTGTCTTTTCTGACATGTGAATGATTAACATTGCCTGAACCCAACTGATGTGATGATTTATTGGTGGCTGCTGTATTTTATTTTAGAGGTTATTGAACAGCAAGTGTTCTTAAGAAAAATCATTTTCATTTAACTATTTTGAGAATACAGTGTCTAATACAGATATTCTTCACTTAACAGCCTACCTATTTAGGTTGGAGTTTCCTTTGATCATTTCTTTGTTCTGAATATTGTAATATACTTACTATATATAGCTTCTCATTGAGACACCAATTCCTTCAATGACATACTCATAGGAGTGGTATTTGGTCATTAAGCAAGGAGTAAATGAGCATCTATATATCCCAAGTTGTTCTCTGTAGCTAGCAGGAATAATCAACTCTAGTCATCCCCAAGTCACATTGGAGTGCCTATCATGGCAATGGATATTGATTCTAATAAGTACTTAAAGAACTCCCCTCCAGCCATTTATCTTATCCACCTCTTTACTCCCTTGCCTGTTTTTCACTCCTTTTCACTTTAAAGGTAACATAAAGATCATTCATTAGTGTTTGGCATCTGTTTACTAAACATTTGCACTGTATCAAGACTGTTCTCCACCCTAGGATGTAGTGTTGAGCTAGGTGTATGCTGTTCTTTCTGCAAGAAGCTTATAAATTAGAAAACAGATGAGCAGCTTCCAAAAGTGTGTTAAGTACTATAAGAGGGTGGATACATAGTGCTGTAGAAACACATATTAGAAACTGAAACTAAACTGAAGTTTGGCTGAGTTGGTCATGGAGAAAGTTGCAAATTAACTTAATCTGGCACCTAAAAAATGATTGACCAAAGTAGGTATAGTAAGTAATCTCAGTGAAAGATGATGTGATTTGAGAGTTTCTTTCCTCACCTCAAATTGGAAAGTCTTTTAATCATTAGATAGCTGAGTATTTTAAAAGACTTAGGAAATAGAATCTGTCAAACTCTTCAGGGTTGGGTGTAAGGACTGAGAGAGAAGGAAAAGTCAAAAATAATTCCCACAGGGCTGGGAGTTTGGCTCAGTGGCTTAAGCGCCTGTCTGGCAGGCATGAGGCTGTGAGTTCAATCCCCGGTGCTGCCAAAAAAAAAAAAAAAAGAAGAAGAAGAATTCCCAGGTTTCTGTCTTAAGCAGCTAGAAGGATAGTGATAGCACTAAGTAAAGAGGAGGTTAGTGAAGGAAAATTATAATTATACATAGATTTGAAAGTTTAAGTGTAAAGATGATAAGTGTGAGACATAAAAGTTAGGATTGTCAGGTAGACTATTATATATTTAGGTTGGAACTGAAGAAAAAGCTGGAAAATGTGATAAGTGAAGGTGTGGAAGATTTTTGCATCCCCAGTGGGTATTCAGTGAAAAGATGAAGATCTGGATTAAAATCTCAAAGCAGTAGAATGGCCTTCCACAAAAAGAAGAAACAGTTAACAATATCCACTGTCATGATAAGGACTAAAAACTCTCCATTGAGTTTCACAAAGAAGCATTTCATTGACTTTTTCAGCACTTGTCATATGTTGGCTTAAATGGAAAGTTAGGAAGTCAAAGATAGCTATTTTAGTTAACTCTTTAAAAAGTCCAGGAGTGAACTACCCAACAGAGAAAAAAAACACTAGCTGATGGAGACTACAAGTTTGAGAGAAAGTCTGGAGGTTGTTTTGACTTTTTAACATAAAAGAGATGAGCATGCTTGAATGTTGCTGGGAAGGAACCAGTACAGAAAAATGTTGAAGATCCATAAGAACAAAGAAAAATGGGGGAAAAAATGGGTCCAGAGCATATGTAAAAGGGTAGGCCTTAGAGAAAAGGGATCCCTGTGATTAACAGCAAAAGATAAAGATGGGTATGTGGGTAGGTAATTTTATTGATCTGGTAGCAAGAAATTGAGGGAATTTTATCTATTGGCTTCTATTTTTCTATAAAATAGAAAGTAAGTTGCATGTGCTAAGGAAAGAGAAGAATTCAGTTTTCTATGAAACTATGCATGTCTAAAATAGCTATCTTGAGGAAGGGAAGTCCTGTTAGGAAAACACAGTGCAGCACCAAGAGCACAGTGTACTAGTGACCATAAGTGTATATAGGTAGCATTGTAGCAAGCTGAGTGACTTTCATGTGCTCACATTTCTTAAGTACTGTCTAGCAGTTCATGCCAGGGTACTTTTTAAAACACAAAAATAAGAATAAAGACATACGATTGGATTCATCTACGATGACTGTGTTTCCAGGCAGATAAGGTGGTATGACTATGGGGCAAAGCTGTTGAAAGCTAGCAACAGAGTTATAGAAGTGATGAACCACAAAAAGTCTAAGCTGGGATATGTACAAAGATGCATAGCCTGGGTATTCTAGGCATTTCTAATAAGCAATGTCTTGAAGGCCAAGAACAAAAGCAGCAAGATAAAACTTCCTTGCTGTCCCTTCTCCTTGCCCTGGGAAGTGCCAGGTAACTTTTAAGTTAAGAAGTATTCCTAGTGATCTAAGCTAGTTCACTAGGAAGAATCCAGACCCACAAAGGGAATCGAGACTGGAAAGGAGAGCCACTTTGGACTCTGTACTAATTAATGTTCTTATTCTAGCTTTAGATTTCCTTATGTAGGTATATGTGGCTGTTAATGCTTTTATGGCAGTGGATTTTTGGTTTGTTTTTTGTTTTTGTTTTTGTTTTTGTTTTGTCGGTACCGGGGGTCGAACTCACAGCCTCACGCCTGCCAAGCAGGCACTTAAGACACTGGACCAAACTCCCAGCCTGATTTCTTTTTGAGGCAGGGTTGCACTATGTAGTTCAGGCTGGCCTTGCTCACGTTGTAGCCCAGGCCAGCCTCGAACTCACAACACTCCACCTACCTCAGCCTCCTGAGCGCTAGGATTATGGCAGTGGATTTTAAAAGCCTCTCATATTGGGATTTTTTTAAATCAACTTTATCAAGGAAAGATTAATGTACCATAAAATGCACCCATGCTAAATGTACAGTTGATTGAGTTTTGACAGCATCAAATATATTTTTATTTTGAGCAGTTTCAGTGGTCATACTTTTAATGATATATTTAGTTGTTTACCCTAAAGATGATTTACTTGGAGCACCTTCACATGAAGTCACCGGTATTTATAATCTAAATTATACTATTTATAATTTACTTAATTTCTAGAGTTCGACTACACGAATGGACCACGAAACAGCCAGTGTTTTGAGTTCTAGTAGCACACACTCTGCTCCTCGAAGACTGACAAGTCACCTAGGAACCAAGGTAACAGAAGAGTACAAACACTGACTGTTAATACTGTGAATTCATTGCAAAGAATTTTCATGTACTTTTTCTGAAGGAGATTTCTAATTGAATCTTTAAAAAAACTGACATCTTTTTATACAAAGAAACATAAAGGGGGAAATGAAGATTATAAAATTTGACCAGACTAGATAGTCATTAACTCTTTTTCAGCCTCATCATTCACTTTTCAGGGAGTATCCTCAGCACCAGCCAAACTGGCTTACTTCCTGAGTAGTCCCTGAGATTTTGTGCCTATGAAGTATTCTTATTCCTCTAAATGAGGATAAATAAATAAATAAATAAATAAAATAAAATCAGGCAGCTCTTACATAAATTAAGTTCAAATTCAACTCCAGATCTGTCTAACATCAACATGTAGTTTTTACTATAAGAAACTTTCTAATATGTAGTGATACTTTTGTGTGAAAACTGGCAGTTATAGAATGCCATTTCCTTTTGAAGTGATTTGTACATAATAATATTAAGGCTTTACTATGTGTTTTGAAGGCCAGAACCTGCCAAAATGTGTATTATTTCATTAACTCTTAACAAGTATTCGGTAAATTTCTACATGCAACTCAGAAAACTGAAGTTCCAGGAAATCAAATTAGTAACCTGTCATTACATAGCTTGCTTGTAAGTGGTGAAACCAATATTTGAGCCGAGGTCTGATGAAAACCCATTTATCCACAGCTTTATACTGCTTTCCTAAAACTTATACCTAAAATTGTGTGTGTTTGCACATTAGAGCAGCATTTCTGAGCCTCAGAACTATTGGCTAGTCAAGCAGCATTCCTGGACACTACCCACTAGATGCCCCTAACACTACTGTTGCCCCACAGTTACAACCAAAAATGTCTCCAAGTGTAGCCACATTTATGGGAGGGGGAGTCATCCCTGAATGAGAACCAATGACTTATAAAGATGATGCATTCTTTTATATTCTGCTTTCATGCAGTAGTCTCTAATTTTTAAATGAAGCTGGTGACAGTCCAGGATAACTGGGTGTTGTTTTTCTGTTTCCAACCTTGTAAGTAAGTCCTTAGAATTTACTCAGAGAGTAACTCATGCTTACAAAATGCTTTTAAAAATAGAAAATAACTACAGATCCTGGCATTGTAACTCCCTATGTGCTCAAGACATTTTCCTTTCTTTTTTGTTTTTTTGTTCGTTTGTTTGTTTGTTTGGTTTTTGTTTTGTTTGTTTGGTTTTTGTTTTGGTTTCAAGGATTGAACTCACAAACTCACGTCTGCCAGGCAGGTGGTTAGGCCACTGAGCTAAATCCCTGGCGACATTTTCCTTCTTATAATAAAATATTTTCACATGTATGAGACAAATCATACCATTTTAACAATATTACACTTACCATCTAATGAGAATTCATGATTGCTCAGTTAGTACTTAGTAAATCATTGCCAAAAATGTTTTCTACTTACTGATTACATTGTAGGTTAAAAGAGGTAAGACACTATTTTAAATTGCATAAGGAATTTAAATAAAATGCATTCCTTTGTGTGAGATAATATCCCTGTGTGTAAGAGACCAGTTAATTTTCACTCTTTATACTCAGTAGATTGTCGTCAACAAATGTAGACAAATCGCAGTTTAAGTATGCAAGAACCTGCTTTCTCTTTCTTCTGTATAATGCCACTACTGTGATTTATCCACATAAACAATTGTTGGTGATTATCTGAATTTTGATATACCACTCATTACTTTATCCTGGATTTTCCTTGTTTTGTTTTGCTTTGAATGAGTTACAGTAAATATCCCATTCATCCCTTCATTAATTTTGGCTTTTGGATATTAAAGTCATAATTTTGTTTCTAAACTCATTTGGCCCACAGGTGGAAATGGTGTATTCATTGTTGTCAATGCTTGGTACTCATGATAAGGATGATATGTCGCGAACTTTGCTAGCTATGTCTAGCTCCCAAGACAGCTGTATATCCATGCGACAGTCTGGATGTCTTCCTCTCCTCATCCAGCTTTTACATGGCAATGACAAAGACTCTGTATTGTTGGGAAATTCCCGGGGCAGTAAAGAGGCTCGGGCCAGGGCCAGTGCAGCCCTCCACAACATCATTCACTCACAGCCTGATGACAAGAGAGGCAGGCGTGAAATCCGAGTACTTCATCTTTTGGAACAGATACGAGCTTATTGTGAAACCTGTTGGGAGTGGCAGGAAGCCCATGAACAAGGAATGGACCAGGACAAAAATCCAAGTATGTGCTCTGTAGTGTACATCATAGTGCATGATTCAAAGCAAATGTAACACTTTCAGAGTAGAAAAAATTTTTTCAGTTAATGTGCTGTCTTTATGAATGGAGAAAAAGTTCATATTAACTCTCTATGCTGCTAACATTATTTTAGAGCTATGTCAGTGTTTTCCTAGAAAACAACACAGGAAAATGTGTGTATTGCTGTGCAACCAAAAAATAGCAGCAAGTCAAAAGAAATTTATAAAGTCAAAGATTTGAGCTAGAAAAAACTTTCATTGCATAGATTAAGCTCAGAAAAATAACTTTGCATAAGTTCATTCAGCTGTTAGTGACCAAGCCGTAATCTTTTATACCTGCATATCAGCCTATTCAGTGGACACCCTATATTATATTATTTGATCTTCACAAAAACCTTGGGAAGTAGAAAAGAAAGAGGTTATCACCTAGAAATTGAAGCTCAGAGAGAGACTTAATTATTTACCTTTGGCCACATAGCTAGTAAGTGGTAGAGCCAGGAACAAAGATCGTATCTGCTAACTTTCAGCTCAGAGCTCTTCTAGTGTACCATTTTGCTCCAATCACTGGGTCCCAGTGACTCGTGGTTTTAAAAAAAAAAAAAAAAAAAACCGCACCTAGCTGTTTGGTTTGAAAAGGACCCTTGGCCACTAACCCTTCCCCCTCAGGAGAAGAGAATATAGGAATCAGGTCCTTTGGAGACATAGAACTTCATTCCTGTAGCCAAGAACCAACATCAGTAAGTATATAGGGTAAGGTCTTCCTCTCATCCAGTAAAAATGCACACAGAGAACAGGAAGGTGAAGCTGTTACGTCAACCTATTGATGAGAGGAGTAGGATAAGGTGTAATGGTGAAAACATGGCTTGTGACACTATAGCAGTTTTTTCTAAGCTAAAGTATAAAATGTATTTGAGGAATAAGAAAAAAGCAGAGATGATCCTTTATATGCTTGTTTTAGGGATGAAAACTAATAAGATACTTTATTGAGATCTTTATTGGCAATAGAACATTGCCTTTCTGGATTTTCTTTAGCTGTCCCCATCTATGAAAGGACTCAGATTATTCTGAAAAATACTTTTTAAAAACTGTGTTATGTCAAACAGCGAGTCTTAAAACCTTGCACATAGTATTAAATGTGTAGGTACATTTTCTTGGACACTTTCTTTCAATTTTTTACTATCTATAATTAACTTTCTCTACTAGGTATCAGATTTGTACAAGGCCATGTGCTTTTAATCGATGCTCACAACAGTGGTTTCAATTAAAATTATAAACAAAGCTAAAGTTTTATACCAAATTTTTTATTCTTTTATATAGCCAACATAATTTTAAATTTTTAGATATGCGAATTAATAACGTGAACCTACAAGGAACTTGAACATGGTAAGTCAAAGGCAGATGAGTGGCAAACATCTTTATGAAACTAAGAAAAGCTTTGCTACTCACTTTCTATTCCGTATATAACATTTATTTATTCATCCATTCGGCAAATACTTGTTGATCCACTAAGGTAATGTAAGCTGTATACATAAGGGTTATTGATATTATTGATCTCTGTGGGTTTTTTTTTATCCTTGTATATTTTACAGTGTAATAACCACCATTGCTTTTGAAGTAACAAAACATGATTTATATCCATTTTATTTTTCAGTGCCAGCCCCTGTTGAACATCAGATCTGTCCTGCTGTGTGTGTTCTAATGAAACTTTCATTTGATGAAGAGCATAGACATGCAATGAATGAACTTGGTAAGACAAAAATGTTCCTTAACACCATAGCCAGCAACTGGTGGAATTCTAAATCATTGTAGTGTAGTAAGTGAAGATGTTTAATCATTGATAAGTTGATGTAAAGCCACTAACTTTTATTACCAACTGCCTCCTACTTGTAGCAGAAATTTGTACTCTGGTTTCCATGGAAAAAGGGTCTTGAATCATGAAACTGCTACTTTATTATAAACTAACTGGGATTTTCAAAGTATTACCTAAAGATTGAAAGAATTACCAAGTGGACCACTCCTTGTCCCTTTTGCCAAGGTAGATCCTGTGTGACAGTTGATAGAGAGGATGATTTGAATTACTTTGAAATACAGAGCTACTTCACTGCCCTTGAAATCTGATCATCAGAAAGAATTACTATTAAGATTTTCACTTATCTTCATGCATATCAGTATTTTGCTGGATTTTCATCTTAAGCAGCAGCATGGTATCTTTGAAACTAGTTAAATATAGAAAAGCATACACTAAGTTAGAAACATTTAATCTGCATTTATAAATCTCATTTTTCATGTAATGGTGTTTGATTTCTAGGGTCATTTTGCACATGTGGTATTTATAAATTGCATTGTGCTGAGCCACTTCATTTGAACTGGATTTCTCTAGTTTGTGCCACAATCAAGAACCGCACACTGAGTTTCCATCTTAGTGTAGCTGTGCCCTTGCTTTTTGTGCTGTTTATGTTACATTGCATTCCAGCCCCCGCTTTGTATTCCTACCACCCTATCATTCATCATTTATCTTAAAAGTGATAAAGTCATGAGACTCTTAAACACAGACAACCTACACAGCCAAAACTGAGTGTTGTCTTTTTGGAGTCATCACTTTGGGAGGCTCTATACTTAGAGATTTCAGGTCTGTCCTCCAACATGCTTTTCTTCCCACAGGCCCACCTAAATCTCTCCTTCCCTAGCATTCTATAGAATCTCAGTTAATCTTGTATGAATTCTCCCCTCCTTAGTATAATCTCAGCATTTGTGAAAAAAAAAAAAAAAAGTAATGCTAGTGATGAGCAACATGAGTCCAATTTTTGAAACAATACAAGGTTTTTCTATAAATGTTCCTTTGTAGACTAGGACTGACACATTAATCATTTGGATTTTAAAATAAAACCTAGACTCAGTATTTGTTCCTCTTCCTTCTTCAGGTAGGAAGGCTTCCCGGGGCATTTCATCACAGGAGCTAGGGCAGGGGCTTTCAGGTGAGGAGCAGGATGGGACCTCTGGGGGTGTGATTTGTTGGGGACAGAGCCACAGGAGTTGCCTTCCTCTCACTCCTAGCCTCCAAAGTTGCCCTGGGTCAAAAGGAAGATTAAAGTTTGTGGATTAGGGGTAGATAGTATAACATAACACAGGTGTCTGGCAGTAAGGCAGTAAGGAAGAAATAAGTCTCAACTGGATGAAGGGAAATTCTTAACCCCAGTCAACTGAGACAATTTCCAGGTCATTTGAGTTTTAGATGAGAGTATCAATGATATATATTTGTTAATTCCAAAACCTATCCCAGAAACCGTGTTAGGCACTAGAATTTTCTGATGATTTAAGATGTGGTCCTGGCTTCCAAGGAACTTACAGTTTATTAATATAAGTATGTCACATAATTTCTAGATCATAATGATCACTGGAGACATTTGTCAAACCATATAGACTCTCTGGCCCTAAAGCAATCAGAATCTTCAGAAGAGTGGCCTAGAAATCATGGTTAGTGAGCAGTCTGAGTGGTTCTTATGACCAGGAAACTGGAATACTGTTCTATAGAATATTGATATTTGACCCCTAATACTTATTTTTAGATGGAATGTTTTTTTCAAATGCTAACTATCTAAACCAAATAAAACAAAAATACTTTTAAAAATTAAATGTCATATCTGTTTTTCAAATTAAATATGAAGATTCTGTTTAATGTCAGCTCAGGCCATTAATCCTCCATCTTCTGTGAGGTTATAAGATACTGTATTGAATAATAATTAGATCACTTGAGACTACTGTCTAACAGACACCAAGAAAAATGTAAGAAGACATACTCATCATCTTTATATTACCTTGAAACAGCCTAATTTTTTATAGGGAAATTGATGTCTTAATTCAGACATTAATTTGCTTCACACTTTAGTGAGTCCATTTATAGTTTTAACATACAAATTACATTATTTGCCTCAACATTCACTGTAACCTTTATATTTACCTGAAATCTTAAAGGGTTCCTTCTGATACTCCAAAATTTATTGAATATTCTTTTTTTCATTAGCCATGTCCTTCATGGTTTTGTTGACATCTTCCATATCCTTCTCTAATCTGTTTTCAGAATCGAGTCCTAAAATGTTTAGTCTTTCTACACTAGATTTCTCAACTCTTTGACCATTAAATCCTGTCTTGAAGATGAGTCTTATTGTCCTTAAGAAAGCATTCCAGATACTGTTGTACCAGGCAGAACTCTATGCAGAAACAAAGCATAGTTTGCTATATTTCAGGATTGATAACTGCTTCATAATACTCAACATTTTGGGGTTCTCATCGGTATTCTGAATTAATCTTCAGGTCTACAGTAACTCCCATGCGAATATGCTGGGTCAGAATTTTCAGTTGTTTTACCAGCTCCTCCTTCTTCACCCAAGTATAAAATAGTAGCATTCCTTGAGGCTTTCTTGGTCTTAGGCTCTCTCTCTGTGTTGCTTAGTATCATCCACTTCCAAGCTTCATTTTACCATACTAGGATTAGTATTCTGTTAATGTTTTTCAATTTATATCTCAGTCCAAACTCTCTCATGACTTGTAGACACATTATCACACTATTTACTTGACATCACCCTTATATAGTATTTCGGACACTTCAAGCTCAACTGTCACAAACCGAATTTGTTACTCTTTCATCCCCAAATCTTCCTTCCAGGATTGCTTTTGTCATCCTAATCAATCCAGGTGCTCAAACCAGAGTTTTAAGAAATTATCCCTGGCTCCCCACTACTTCCCTAGTGCCTGAATGCTATGATTCTGCTGTGGTTTTTTTGTTTGTTTTGTTTTGTTTTGTTTTTGTCTTTTTGAGACAAGGTCTCACCGCGCAGTTCAGGCTGGCCTTGAACTCACTTTGTAGCCCAGGCTGGTCTCAAACTCACAATGATCCTCCTACCTCAGCCTCCTGAGTGCTGGGATTACAGGCATGCAGCACCTTACCTGGCTGGCTGCTTAATTTTATCTCGAACTGCTGTTCTTTTCATCCCAAGTCCAAGCCACTGTTGTCTCAGTTATTCTGCAATGCTTTGTCTTACCTCTCTCCCTATTTACAATCATAATCCATTCTGCGCATTGCAGCTATCATAGTCTATTTAGAATGTGCATCTAATTATTCTTTCCTCTGCCTAAAATTCTTAATGGAGAACAGAAAGTCTTACCCATTTTTTTAGCCTCATCTCCCTATTGCTTTATATTTCCTCTGCTAAAATGATTCTTTCTCATCCTTGCCCCAACTTTAACTACTCATTCATCCTTTAAGACTCACCTTAAACATTATTATCTCAGTCTTGGGACCTGCTTCTACCCTAAGTCTAGGTTAAATCCACCTATTTTCTTAAACCTGTGCTTGATAGGCTCTGTCACACTTAAATTAGTTTTTCAGTGTCTGTCTTCACTCTACTTTTGTAAGCTCCATGAAGACAGTGACTAGTTTGGTTCACTAACTACGTGTTTTCCACTGTCACAAATGAATGGAAGAAAATCTTAAATATGGGTTTTCTTTAAACAAATTAATTTTACTTATTGACGTTCAAAATTGTGGTTTCTTCTAGTCATAAAAGTTTCCATGAATCACAGCTACATCATTTGGCCTGGATTTCTTGCCCCAAGATGGAAATTTGTTTTTAAAAACTTGCAGATTCTGCTATATGTTGATCTTTCTAGATCATTTATAAAAATATTGATGTACTAGTCCTCTTCCTGGTTAATAACCTACTTAGACTTAGTGTCCAAGAAATGCCTGTCTATAGTCATCATTTTTCTATCTGAGCCACTTCTCTGTAACAAAACAGTATTCCAAGTCCTATGATGATTGTTTGGTGATGAATAATATTTTATAGTGCCATATGCATTTTTATCCTTCTTATGTTCACTTCTTCACCATTTTGCTTCACTTTTTTAATTCCTTCCTTTTTGTCTTTCCCTTTCTTTCCCCTTTGTTTTCCTCCTTACCTTCCTAATGTCAACCACTGTGGGCATTATTGAACTACCCCCTGGTCAGAATACAGAGAAAGAAAACACTAAATCCTAGTACTGTTGTTATTTGATACACTCAAAGAAAGTAAGAATTTAGAAACACACATGCACAAATAAGTAGCTTTATAGAATTTATTGATAAGTTGAACAGATAATTTTTTATGAAAGCATACATTTTGTTCATGCAGTTTCTTTAAAATGTCATTATTCCTAAGAGTAATTGTTTGATCAATAAGAAAATATGAAAGTAATTAGATCATAGTGTATGATAATGAAGAGTGTTTGTAAAGCCCTGGTAATAAAAATGTCTCCTTTTTACATTTAGGAAGACCTAATATTAGAAATAGCCTTCTTCATTATCAGCAAGATGTAATGTATGCACAATAAAGGGAAAATTATACTTATTTCACTCAGTAAAGCAAGAGACTGGAGGATGGAGAAACAGGCAGAAAATGGAATAGTTGTCATTTGTACTTTATAAATATATTACACAAAAGTCCTTCACAGTTTTTGTGGTTTGTAATTCTAAAGGCAAATTTAATCCATATACTGTCATGCTTTGAGATCTTTTTCCAAATATTTAAGTTACCAATTTCATACCAATTTTTTTTTTACTTTAGATGATTGTCTTTTCCTCTTGCCCTTTTTAAATTAGGGGGACTACAGGCCATTGCAGAATTATTGCAAGTGGACTGTGAAATGTATGGGCTTACTAATGACCACTACAGTATTACTTTAAGACGATATGCTGGAATGGCTTTGACAAACTTGACTTTTGGAGATGTAGCCAACAAGGTATGTTTTTATAAGATCTGCTATGTTTGTTTTTGTTTTTTTAAGGTCTGTTTCTGAAGGTAGCTCAGGTATGAGTTAATTAAGTTTCCTAGCTGCTTTTCACTGATTTTCTTTTTATCACACTCCTAATAAAAAGATGACTAATAAAAACCTATGCTTCACACCTACTTACTCATTTGGTTTCTTATGCATAAACAAAGACAAAAGCACAATCATACAAGGGACAATAGTAAATTTATATAGTTGCATTAAAAACAGTAGCCTTAGGAATGAGAGCAAAAATCTGAAAATCCCAATGACCAACACAAGTGTTACACTCATACTGATTCCATCCAAATGAAGAACCTTACTTTAAACTCCTTTACTTATCAATTTTTTATCATTAACTCACTTTCTTTTTCTAGTTGGATAAGGGAGGAACAGATGCAAAAATTTAGGAAAATATTTTTCATTTAGGTAATCTTGTTCTAGATCTTTAGTGGGTGAAAAACATCAGTTGTGATTAAAATGAAACAGTGCAAATTAGCTTCGAAGTTCAGTATCCAAAGACAAATCACAACTCCAGGTTGCCTTGTTGATTACACTCTGTTCTATCTCATTCTGCAGGCTACACTCTGCTCTATGAAGGGCTGCATGAGAGCACTTGTGGCCCAACTAAAATCTGAAAGTGAAGACTTACAACAGGTACTAGCTAGAATGTCAAATGTTTTTTCTTGGATATTAGCAGGTTAATGTCCTGGTTTATATTTAAGCCACAGCTCAGTATTTAGCATCTCATGTGTAATGTATGGTTCTAGTAACACTAGAATAAAGAAAAGTAAGTATGTCATAGGAATTCTTTTGGCACCCTAGTAGCACTCAGGAATTTATTACAAGTAGAGCATTCCTAATCCAAAGCCTGAAACACTCTGAAATCTGAAACTTCTTCAATGCAACATGATACCACAATGGAAAAGTCTACATCCTTAAACTTAGTTTCATGCACAGAATTATCAAAATGTTGAATGAAGTTACCTTCAGGCTATGTGTATATGAAACATAGTTGAATTTTGTGTTTAGACTTGAGTCCCCTGCCCAAGTTAATAATATATAAATACTTGTAAATTTCATTCATCTGCAGGTTATTGCAAGTGTTTTGAGGAATTTGTCCTGGAGAGCAGATGTAAATAGTAAAAAGACATTGAGGGAAGTTGGAAGTGTGAAAGCATTGATGGAATGTGCTTTGGAAGTTAAAAAGGTAACTATGAAAACATTTGATATTGTAGTATAAATCCATGTTCAACTCCTTTTTATTGCTGCCTTCATCCATCTAAGAGATTCCTTAATTTCTGATCTGTTTATCTCATCAGTCCATTGTTTTAGTCCAAACTCTTAAACTATTCAGGGGGAAAACTATACAGGCTGGCTTAGGGTTTCTTAGTCTCAGCACTATGAACATGTTAGACCAGATAATTCTTCCTTCTGCAGAGCCAACCAGTGTATTGTAGGATATTCAGCAGCTTCCCAGCTCCCAGTGCATCCTCCTTCCAGACAATCAGAAATGTTTCCAGAAATTGCCATATATCCCCTGGGAGGGAGGAAGGACAAAATCACTCATGAGGTTAAGCCAGGCATAGTGGCATGCACCTGTAATCCCAGCACTTGAGAGGCTGAGGCAGGAGGATCTTTGCAAGTTTGAGACCAGCCTGGGCTACAAAGTGAGCTCCAGGCCAGCCTGAACTACACAGTGACACCCTATCTCACAAAGACAACAAAAAAAATCATTCATAATGAAGAATCAATGGTGTGTTACCTTTGAGCTCTCCAAATGTGTCAATCTCCCAAAGTCCTCAAAGCTTGGTGGTCAGTTTATCAAGAGGTGATCAGATCCAAAAGTGAGGACTCCCTAGATAATGAATTGTTTATAGAAGGAAGTATCTCCAGTGGGATGTCTAGTTCAGAAGCAAAGCTAATTAAAACATAAAAACTGAAAAACCTACCTGAGGGAGGTCAAGCAACTCATCTTACCCAGTCTGGACTTCACTTTATCCAACCAGTCCCAGACCCACAGTGTACATTGTCTTTTTTTTTTTTTTTTTTTGACATGAAGATTCATGATGTTCCACAGGCGCATACCACCTTTCACCTTTCCTGACACGGTCTGCATTTTCTTCAAAACTTTCATTTTCAAAGAACACAAAGGGTTTTTGTTTGTTGTTTGTCTCTCATTGTTTATTTAGTTATCATATTTTGGTAACATATATTACATTATACCTAAAAAAAACCCTTGAAATTTAGTAATAGACAAAAATTACTAGCTGGGCCTAGTGATACATTCCTTTAATCCCAGCTACTCTGGAGGCTGAGCAGGAGATTGCAAGTTCAAGATAGCCTGGGAAACTCCATGAAAAGTGAAACCCCGTCTCAGAATAAAGTAGGACCAGGAATGGAAATCAGTCATAGAGCAGTTCCCTAGCACAGGCAGGGCCCTGAAGTTCAGTCCCTAGTGCCACAAAAAAAAAAGACTGACATCAGGATCATGGCAAATTGTGAGCAAATATTTTTAACTGTGTATTTTTTCAAATTTTTTTTAGTGTTTTTATGCCAGTTACTATCTGGCCGTTTACTAAGATATATATTAGGGAGCTCTGGTTTTTTGTAATTACTTTGGGTTTTTTGGTGTTTTGTTTTGTTTCATTTCATTTCGTTTCATTTCATTTCATCAGTACTGAGGGTTGAACACAGGGTCTTCATACTGTGCTACATTCCCAACCTATTTTTTATTTTTTATTTTGAGACTGGGTCTCACTGAGTTTCCCAGGCTGGGCCTGAACTTGTGGTTCTCCTGCCTCAATGTTCCAGAGTGCTGGGACCACCACAGCCAGACACATTGTTACTTTTCAGTTATTTATAGGCAGGTAAGTAGGTAGCTAGCTAGGTGGGTAGGTAGGTAGGTAGACAGATGGACAGACAGATCAGACGGGCAGGCAAGCAGATTTTTAATACAGTAGAATATTGTATACACTGCTCTTGTAATTTGGTCACGTCATTTAATGATATTTCTTAGACATCTTTATTTATCAATATGAAGTATATAGGAGTTTAAGTTTCTATCCTGAAAATGTTTTATTTTCATAATGCACATTAGTTTTCTTTCATACCCTAAGTTCTTTTAAGACGTGTATGTGAACTGTCTAAATATTTAACTTTCATTCAGTAGACATAAGCAAATTATGAGAAACTGATTCCAACTCTAAATAGATATTACATATTCTGTTTCTTATTAGGAATCAACCCTCAAAAGTGTATTGAGTGCCTTATGGAATTTGTCTGCACATTGCACTGAAAATAAAGCTGATATATGTGCTGTAGATGGTGCGCTTGCATTTTTGGTTGGCACTCTCACATACCGGAGCCAGACAAACACTTTAGCAATCATCGAAAGTGGAGGTGGGATATTACGGAATGTTTCCAGCTTGATAGCTACAAACGAGGACCACAGGTACATACATAGTTTTATACTACTTTTTAATTAATTAGAGAATTAATTTCTTCAAAAAGACCTAATTGTAAACAATGTTTTGTGTAATTATGAAAGTTCTAACACAAAATACATTTACTACAATGAAAAGATAATTATTCCTAGTTTGACTCATTAGTGTGCTTCTTCTAATAAAATTTATAGTATCATAAACAAATACAGAAATAAACAAGTGATAGTTGAGAAGCATAGCCCATATGTGGAGGAAAAAATCAAAGTCACAAGTAATAGAACAAAATCCCTTCTTGTTTCTTAACGTGGCATATAAGACTGTGAGACTGATTTTTAAAACTAAGCAAAAACTATGAACGTGATCCATGTACATTTTTCTAGTGATGTCTTAATGTCAGTAATGATATTTAACCTCCAGCCAGTCACGTTGGTGCTGAGATTTGTGAAACCCAAGAGATCACTTCCAGGTCTGAGCACACGTTTTTAAAACTTAGACTCTGTATTATGTCAAAAAAAAAAATAAAGTATCTTTCACAAGCTTATTAATTATTCAGTGCTATTCCTCTTATTCTTCAAAAAAAAACATGAGGTTCTTTTGTAAATGAGCCTGTAAGAATATATATAAGCATCTTTTTTAAGCAGGTATAGTGGCATACATCCGTTATCCCAACACTCTCAGAGGCTAAGGCTAGGGCTGAAATTGAGGCAAGTGGATCATGTATTCCAGCCTAGTTGAGCAACATAGTGTGACCTTGTCTCAAAAAATTTAAAAGGGCTGGGGATGTAGCTCAGTACTAAAGCCTGGGTTCTATCTCCAGTATTGTGAAGAAAGAAGAAGTTTTTGATGTACAGATTACAGGCTTTACATCCCTTTCTGCTATTAAGACATCTTGAACTCAGTAAGGAATCAGTTGACTACTGGACTACTGAGAGAAGATCACCATATTAAAGCTTATTGTACACCCTTGCCAGTCAATTTTAAAGCCCACTAAAGCAAAATATGCTGTCATTGAGGTTCAATTTGCCATGCATTCAACAAAGTACAGTATAGCTGTCACAAGTATCAGCATTCAATATGTTGATTCTTAGCCCTGTATTTATACATTTTAAACATCTTGAAATTCTTTAATTCATATTATCTTTAAAGTAATGACTATACACACATTGTGCCAGAGAGCACTTATAAAGGAGATAGCAATATCACAAAATAATGCCAGAGATACAGAGATGACTCTAGAAAGTAAGTATGTTGATATAGGAGCATATGGGAGGCTCCCTGAGTTCTTAAGGATGTATCAATCAATCTTATCTACCTCTTCTAAGATTCTCAGTAATCTACACTGTGGCATGCATCTGTAGATTAAATTGCTACCAAGTTTCTGTGAAAGATTTTATGATCTACTTACAATTTTTTTTTTTGTACCAGGGATCGACCTCGCGCCTGCCAAGTAGGCGCTTAGGCCACTGAGCTAAATCCCCGGCAATTCTTAAATTGAAAAGCAATTGCTATATAAATAAATACATCTGCCCCCGCAAAAAAAAAATTTTTAAGATACTGGTTCAGAATAGGAAGTATAGCATAGATGGAAAATAACACTTTCACTTCTTTTAGTCTGGCAGGTGAGTACAGGCATTCCTTAGCAACTGAGTTCTGTTCCTGTGACTAGGTTGAGTCAGTCGCTAAGTAAGGAATTGTATATAGTATTCAGAACAAAGAAATGGTCAAAGGAAACTCCAGTTTGATGACTTTTGCATTTATTTGCATAATTCTTACATGTAGTACTATAATGTATAACAAAAAACTATAGTACTGTACAGTACAATCAGCCAAAATTACAGTACTGTATAAACAAAGTGTACTGTACAAAAAGACAGTAGGACTCTATCAACAAGATATGCAGAACTGTACAAAAAAAAAAGGACAGTTCATGAGTCCAAGCAGTGAAGTCTTAAGTCTGAGCAGCACATCTGGGTCATAAACAGGTAGGTCTTAAATGAGGCATATCTCTAATTTAAAACATTAAATGTGCTAAAAGAATAAAAGGCAATGTGGATGCTTGAAATTTATAGGTTACTTGGTACAATCATATTATACCTATTAAATTTTAGTACTGATTGTTCAGTGGAGCGGCCAGCACGACGGTTCCTAGAGGTTGCGGGCCCACCCAGCCAGGAGCAAGGTCCCGGCACTGTAGGCCTGGGACTCGCCCAGGTTTGCCTGGCACTCCAGAGGCTCTGAACTCCTTGCAGCCAGACTCAGGGTCTGGGTGGCGCCACACTCCGGGGTACGCTCTGCCTAGCTGCCTGGGGGCGGAAGGTCTCGGCCCCCATCCAGTAAGGGGGAGGCTTCAGCAGCACACTTCAGGAATGCGCCCTCACTAGCTACGCACAGGATCCAGCTCTACGCAGTCCCATGACTCAGCACATCCCACCAGGGGAATGCCCGGTCAGCCTCACAGGACATGGAGCCACACAGATCCCAGAAGAAAATGACAAAACGAAAGACCAAGAGACAGTCTCAATCCCCCAGCCCACCGAGAACAAACCCAAGAGACCCTGAAGTAGAAGACACTGGGAGTCACACAACTGAACTTTCTGAAATGATAGCAAATGCAGTAAAGAAACAGCTTGATGAAGCTATAGAGAAACTCAAATCATAGTCTCTCAGCTAAAAAATGAAATGACAATCATTATTAAAGAAATGTGTCTATCTAAAGAAGAGCAAGGTAAAAACATAGAAGAACTTAAGAAAATGATCGAAACCTTGAATGAACAATGTAAGACAAAAACAGAATGCATGAAACAGATTCAAAGGGAAATGCAAGAAATGAAAAATTCGATGGAAAATTTGAAAAACCACTTGAATGAAGGTGAAGATAGAATCTCAGATCTTGACAACAGCATGGGAGCTCATGGCCACGAAAGAAAAGATCTCTTAAAAACAGGACCAAGAAACAACAATTCAACAGCTGCAAGATGATGCCAAGAGAAATAACATAAGATTAATAGGCATAAATGAAAAAGCAGGGGTCAATACTAATGACCTGCAAAGACTATTCACAGAAATAATAGCAGAAAATTTTCCAAACATGGGAAGAGAATCTGAAATACAGGTAACTGAGGCATACAGAACCCCAATTAACCATAACCAAAATAAATCTTCACCCAGACATATAATAATAAGGGTATCAGAAATACAGCACAAGAACAAAATACTAAAAGCTGTCAGAGAAAAGAAACAGATCACCTATGAAGGAAAACCTATCAGAATCATGGCAGACTTCTTAACACAAAACTTTAAGTTAAGAAGAGCTTGGAGTGAAGTATTTCAAATCCAGACAGAAAACAACTTTCAACCCAGATTGATGTACCCTGCAAAACTATTCTTAAAAATTAATGGAGAAGTAAGATTCTTCCATGACAAAGAACAACTGAAGAAATTTATGGCCACCAAACCAACACTACAGAGAGTACTGAAAGACACTCTAGAAAGAGACAAAGATAGCTACAATCTTAAGAACAACAACAAAAGGAAACCACTAAGCAGGGCAAATAATTACACAGAAAATGTAGAAAACCAACAACAGAAAGATATCATGACAGGGATGAGCCAGTATACATCAGTTATATCAATCAATGTAAATGGTCTCAACTTACCAATAAAAAGAAACAGACTAGCAGAGTGAGTTAAGAAACAAAACCCAACAATATGCTGTGTACAAGAAACATGTTTCACTCAAAAGGATATTCACAGACTAAAAATCAAAGGCTGGAAAACAATACTCCATGCAACAGGAACCCAGAAAAAAGCAGGGGTAGCTATTATGTTTGTAGACAACACGAACTTCAAACCAAAAATGATCAAAAGAGATAAAGAAGGTCACCACATCATATTTGTTAGGGGAAAACTTCAAGAGGAAGAGATTACAATCATAAATATATATGCACCAAATATGGAAGCACCCAACTATATAAGACAATTCTTAATGGACATGAAAAACCAAATAAAAAATTATACAGTTATAACAGGGGACCTTAACACCCCAGTCACAGAGAGACAGATCAACCAAACAAAAAATCAGCAAAGAAATAACAGAACTGAATCAAACTTGTGAACAAATGGACCTAGTAGATATGTACCGAGTATTCCACCCATCAACATCAGAATACACATTCTTCTCAACTGCACATGGGTCATTCTCTAAAATAGATCATATACTGGTCCACAAAACATGCTTAAGTAAATACAAAGGAACTGAAATAATTCCATGCAATTATCTGACCATAGTGCAGTAAAATTGGAAATGAATGACAAAAAAACCTACCATAACCGCATAAAGACATGGAAATTAAATAATACTCTCCTAAATAACCAGTGGGTCACAGAAGAAGTTAAAGAAGAAATTAAACAATATCTACAATTGAATGAAAATGCAAATACAAATTACGGGCACCCGTGGGACACAAGGAAAGCAGTCCTCAGAGGGAAATTTACAGCACTAAACTCCCACATCAGAAAAATGGAAAGAACACACATAAACAAGCTAATGCTGCACCTCAAACTTCTAGAAAAAGAAGAACAAGTCAAGTCCAAAGCCCAAAGAAGGGAGGAAATTATTAAGATTAGAGCAGAAATTAATGCAATTGAAACTAAGCAAACAATACAAAGAATTAATGAATCGAAGAGTTGGTTCTTTGAAAGAGTAAATAAAATTGATAAACCCCTAGCCAACCTTATCAAAAAGAGGAAAGAAAAAACTCAGATTCATGCAATAAGAAATGAAAAGGGTAAAATCACTACAGACACTGTGGAAATACAGATCATCAATACCTACTTCGAAAACCTTTACTCACACAGATTTGATAACACAGAAGAAATGGACAGATTCCTAGAAACCTACGAATTACCAAAGCTGAATCAAGAAGATGTAAAACTGCTGAATAACCCAATTTCAGCTAATGAAATTGAAAATGTAATTAGGACCCTACCAACAAAGAAAAGCCTGGGCCCTGATGGATTCACTGCTGAATTCTACAAGAAATTTAGGGAAGACTTAATGCCAACACTCCTCAAACTCTTCAATGAATTTGAAAGGGAAGTAAGTCTCCCTAACTCATTCCTGGAAACAATTATTACCCTAATAACAAAACTAGAGAAAGACCCAACCAAAAAAGAAAATTACAGGCCAATCTTCCTAATGAACATAGATGCAAAAATCCTCAATAAAATACTGGCAAATAGAATACAGAAAGTTATCAAAAAGATTATACACCATGATCAAGTGGGATTCATCCCAGGAATGCAGGGATGGTTCAACATATGCAAATCAATAAATGTAATACACCATATCAACAGGGCCAAGGACAAGAACCACATGATCATCTCAGTAGATGCAGAAAAAGCTTTTGACAAAATCCAACACCCATTCATGATCAAAACCCTACAGAAAATCGGAATAGATGGTCTCTACCTCAACATGATAAAAGCCATATATCATAAACCAACAGCCAACATCTTACTAAATGGAGAAAAACTGAAAACTTTCAACCTAAAATCAGGAACAAGACAAGGATGTCCATTATCACCACTCCTATTCAATATAGTTCTGGAAATACTAGCCAGAGCAATTAGACAAGAGAAAGAAATAAAGGGAATAAGGATAGGAAAGGAAGAAGTGAAATTATC
>RJWM01001612.1:33055-150634 GCA_004363535.1 Dasyprocta punctata | reverse complement strand
GTTCCTGGTACTTTTGTTGTCTTCTGGCCATCATGAACTGTTACCCTCTGTCACATACCACTCTGCCTTGGAGTCAGTCAAGTATGGACTGAAACTTCCACAAACTGTGAGCAAAATAAACCTTTCCTTCCTTAATTTTGGGTGTCAGGTATTTTGTCTCAGTGAGAGAAAAATGACTAAGACAGAATTTGGTACTGAGAGTGAGGTCATTATTGTGACTATACCTGTGGTTCAAGAGCCTTTGGGAATTACTTATGGGAGGAGTTTGGAAAGATTTAGAGATGTTTCCTGAAAGAGCAACACTGAATGCCTTAGGCTTTCCTTCATGAGAGGTTCTGATCAGAGCTCAGAAGACCAGAAGGCTGATAAAAATCCTGCTGCTAAAGGCCAGGCTTAGGAGGTTTCTGCTGGGAAGGACTGCATGGGTTTTTGGAGTCCAGACGTATGTGTGTTACAGCTTGGCAAAAAGTTGGTCCGCATTTTACCCCTGTCCAGAGACTGCCTGAAACTAACCTTAAGAGTAGCAGAATAAACTGACAGAAAAATTTTCAAAACAGTTGAATGTTGAGGCATTGACATGGCTATTATTGGGGGCTTCAACCAGATATATGTTAAAAATCAAGTGCACAGCCGGGCGTGGTGGCGTACGCCTTTAATTCCAGCACTCGGGAGGCTGAGGTAGGCGGAGCGTTGTGAGTTCGAGGCCCTCCTGGGCTACAATGCGAGCGTAAGGCCGGCCTGAGCTACATAGTGTGACCCTGCCTCGAAAAACTGGGGCCGGAAGTTTGGCTCAGTGGTGTAAGAGCCTGTCTGGCAGGCATGAGGCTGTGAGTTTGATCCCCGGTGCCACCAAAAAAAAAATAAAATAAAAAAATAAAAAAAATAAAAAAAAAATCAAGTGCACAGAGCCCAGCAGAATGTTTTAAAATGTTGTGAATTTGGCCAGAAAAACAGCTCCAGTAAAACTGTGGACTACAAAGATAGGGCTGAGTAAATCTCCATTGCTGACAAGAAACAGTCAAATATAAAAGATGATCTGGTGGCATCACAAAAAACACCAAGTCTCTACCCTTCGCAGCCTCAAAACTACAAAAGTAAAAGACTGCTTTGAGGAGAAAGTTGCAGAATCTCATGTTCCAAAATGGCAGTGGCAACACTGTGTTCCAGAATAGCAGCAGTGGCAACTGCACCAGGTTCCAAAATGGTGGCAGTTGCACCAGGTTGCTGAATGGCAGCAGCATGAAAACTTCATTCCTCGGAATCAGGTTTAGAGTGCCCAGGGATCCAGGCACTCAATCCCTTTAGCTACGAGAGAAGAAAGCCTGGCTTCTGTTCCAGGTGGCAGTGGACCTTGGCATCATCCACTTGGCACTGGTTTTAGGTGCATGCAGAATGCAACAGTTCTGATTTTTAAAAGGCTCCCACCCAGATTTAAGAGAAAGGTCTGGGAGGCCAGGCAGTGTGCCCCAGGGAGGGCAATGTATTGAATCTATAAGTTTAAAACCATAGGTGCAGTGGAGACCCCAGAAGTTTGGAAAATTCAGGAATGTGGATTTTCTGAGAAAAACCATAAGGTGGGAGCAGAGTGGGCCCAAGAAAAAATTCATGGGAGCTACCACCAGCAGGGCTGTAGGGGCAGAGTCACACAAGCTCTTTGAAGCTTAAATTTGCAACAGATTGCTTCAGATGTTGAACATGGAACTATGGGACTTAATGTTTACCCTGCTGGAGTTTGGAATTGCTTTAGTCCCAATTCTTTGTATTCCCCCTCTTTGTATCTTTTGGAATGGAAATGTCTATCTTGTGTCATTGAATGTTGGAATTGTTTAACTTTCTTTTCATTGGTACAGGTGCTGGCAGCTAAGAGTTTGCCTTAGATGGCAGAGGGCACTTGGGACTTGAACTTTTCACCACTGCTGAAACTGTTAGGACTTTGACAATACTTGAAGATGACTAAATATCATTTATATAAAGGTGTACATGAATCTTTGGGGATCCAGGGGTTGAATGTCATGGTTTGTGTCTGGATGTCCCACTAAAACCTCATACAGTCATGGGAGCAGGCGTCTATTATTTGTGATTTATTCATAGTCCAGTGCTGGGTGGGTAGTCTACATGCAATATAAGAGACAGAAAGAATCTTGCCCTGCACTCCTTCCCTTTTGTTCTTGGTACATTTGCTGTCTTCCAGCCACCATGAACTGTTACCCTCAATCATGTGTCTCTCTGCCTTGGAGCCAGTCAAGTATGGACTGAAACCTCCACACACTGTGAGTTAAATAAGCCTTTCCTTCCTTAGTTTTGGTGTCAGATACTTTGTCTTTTGAAGACACAGCTGCATTAACTTTTTAGCTTTCTACTGTTATTCTATACTTTTCCCTGAATGTCACATCTGTCTTTGTTTCTCCTCCTTCCTACTGATGTCTTGATCTACTAGACTGGTCCATTAGAAAAAGTTGATCTATCAGGTTCGACTGTCTGAAGAAACTTCTTTTAAATAGATATTTCAGTTGTATTTGTCTGGTTTCTAAATAATATCCTAGCCACCATTATTTCAGTGGTTTTAATTTGTTAATTTATTTTTTGTATTCCTAGTTTCATAGTTCTACTTCATAAGTGTTGCTAATTTAGAAGTTCTGTTCTATAGCAGAGGTGCATCTTGGACTCTGCTTAGCTTCTATATGTTTTTACAGAGTTTATAAAAACTTAGCTTTAGAGTAAACCTCATACTGATGAAAGGGGAAAGAGTGATAGAACTTTAGTAGAATCAATCACTAATGGGCTTTGAAAAAAGAAGCAGAGAAAGAAATAACAAAGAAAGGTGGAAATTTTTAAAGTATTTCTTCTATGTCACTATCCTTTTTCAAACTGTTTCAGTGCCCAGGCTTACATTTATGATTGTCCTGCTTCATTCTCTCACAGCAGCAGGATTCCAGGTATTTGCCACCACACTTGGAGATCTTTCCTGTTTTCCTATTTACATATTGCTAATGGTAGCAGGTGAGAACGAGCGGGAGACAGAGGGTTGGCAGTTTTAGCAGCCACAGCTGTGTCAATGCAAATTACAAGAATTATGATAGTTTACCTTCATTTGATTCTTGTTTTCCAGACTCTTACACAGATAATATCACTTAATTCTTGCAACAATGTGAGTATATACATGAAGTAACTGTTATTAAAAGTTATTACAATTTTGCTAAAGTAAGCAGAATTCAACACAAACTTTGAATAAGGGAAAAGGCTTATTGTGTAGCCACCTGAAAGAAACAGGATTTGGTTGATAACTGGAGAAAGAAAAATATAACGTTAAGCGAAATCACTCACACAAGCTTAAATACTGTATGGTGTACAAGACATTTGAGTAGGGCAACACACAAATGAAGGGGAAAATAAACTTTTGATGGAAATAAATGAGATAGATCTTTTGCAAATGTGAATGGGTCCAGGAGACCAAAGGCAGGGGAGGGTGCAAAGGGGAAGTAAAATAATATAAAATGTGTCATGTACATGTACCACGTAACCACATCAATATAAAATTTGTATGTCATAAACATGACCTAAAAGTACTAATAACAACAATAATGAATATAGGGGAAGGGGATTTAGAGGTGAAGGGAGGGGGAAAGTGTGAGGGGGAAGGGGATAAAGAATTAAGATGTGTTACATATATTCAGTTGCACCCTAAAATGAATGTAAACTTCATGTACCAAAAATATGTAGTAATCCAATAAAATAATTTAAAAAATGTAATAATAAAACACCTAACACTTTCTACACTCAGCTACATTTAACTCTTGTTATTCTTAGAAGTGTGAAGCTTATAAGGAACTGGTTAAGAAATACACTGGACTCCAGTAAATTTTTACCTGGAGCTCTATAATTCTTTGATGGGTTAACATGAGATTTCTAACATAAGGGATGACTCAGGTGAAAGTTTGATTACATCTCCAGTAATTTTTGTGTTTATTTTTTATCTAGGGAGTGTCTAATTGTCATACTTCAGGTATATCAGAATGTCTTTGATGTTTACACCTTTACCTGCACTGCACTATATTTTTTATACTGTGTACTCTTAGGGCTCTGTCTCAGTGTACAGCATGCTGTGGCTTTCCACATATTCGCCTATTGAAGGAACTGAGGTTATGTAGAAAGTGCTGGGTGTACAACGTGGTCTATTTTATCCATAAAAACAATGAAATCTTGTCATTTGCTGCACATAGATGAAAGAAAGGCATTATATCAAAATTTTAAAAAGCACAGAAAGAATAATATTGGATGTTCTCCCATGTTAAGGTAAAAAATGATCTCAGAGAAGGAGGAAATACAACAGTGGTTTACAGACGTGAGGAGCAGGGATAGAGAGAAGACAGTTAACAGGTAAAGGGTCACAGGTGCATAAGGAGGAATAACTTCTAATGTTGTGGAGAGCCATAGGGTAATTTTGATTGACAGTTAATCGTACAATTTAAAAAGCTACTAGAGAGGATTTTGAATGTTCCAACACAAAGATGATGAATTTTTGAGGTGATGGATCTCCCAATAACCCTGATCCTATTATAATGCATTGTATTAAAATAGTGAGTTTGATCCCTGGTATGAAAATAAAATAAAATAAAATATCACACCATACTCATAAGTGTATATACTTACTACATGTCAATAAGAATTTCCTAAATTATAATTTTTCAAAGCTACATGCCAAAAAATAGGTGATAAATTTTTGATTGGTGTAGTATAGAAGTAGAAAAAATTATGAGTTGTATTCTAGAGACAGCAAAGCTTGTCACAGAATGCTTCCGGGTGAGTGATGTTTCATTTATGCAAAAGATACAGCTGCACTCTAGATCCAGCACAGAGAATGGGGACAGGGGACAGACATGCACTTTCCCACATTTTAATAAATATTTTTCAACACCTTGTAAATATACTTCTCACTGAAGTGCGTCTTGGACATGGATGTGGGCATATAATTCTTGACCAATTACATGATTCAGGTCTCTTCAAAGGAATGGGAAACTGCCTTCATGTGATTTATCAACAAAGATAAGCTGTTTTAACTGCCACAGTCCAATTTTATCAGTGATACGTTTTTCTTTGTATTTTATTCTCTAGTACAATCACCTTTCCAAAAAATATGTATCAAAATATTGAGTAGAAATCACCAAAAGGACACGCTGGGTAACACACCCATTTCCTCTAGGAATTTCAAATTATTTCCTCTTACTTGACTGGCAGTTGCCTCCCAAGGATTTTTGGCTTCCTCTCTTTCTGACTGTTTTTATTTTTGTACCAATATCGCTTTGTAGTTTTCAGTGTGAGAGAAATGCTGTGTCTTAGCATTCACAGATTAAAAGTTTTTGTGAAAGTTCTACTACTTCTTTGTTATGTACAAGAATTATATTAGAATCTTAACTATTTTTACTCTAAATTTTTTGGTAGAATGGTCATTTTTATAATCATGAATCCAATTCATACTTGAGAAGGATGATTAAAGTAGGTAAACTTTAAGGTTCCTTTCAATCCCAACATTGTTTAATTTTATGCATTTTTCTCAGAATAAAAGGAACTTGAGTAGAAGGGCAGCGTTTACATTTAATTCCCTGTAATTTTATCTGGGTAAGTACAATGTCAAAAAGTGATGACTGAACTAATCTGTTATCCTTGAGGAAGTAAGGGAAATAATGCTTTCATGCCTCAGTGAAAAATTATGACCTACTTTTAAGCAGATATAATAGAATGTTACCAAGATAATTACAGTATTTAAGAAGTTTCTATCTAAATATCTTATTTGCATATTCGGGATTTTTTTTAAGATGCAGTATTGTTAACTATTTATACACCATTTTGAATGTTATTTAATTTTTTATTTTGTCTTAGGAAAAGTGAAACAAATTATTATTTGACCTATTTTGATGTATAAGCAAATGCAGTTTTAATATTGGTTAATAGCTTTCAGAAATCTGTTTCCTCTTACCCCACACACTTTTCAATTTCTTGATCTTTTAATAGCATAAGAATTGGAAAAGCTGATACTCAGAAATGTGTAAAACTCAGAGAGACCTGTGTCTTTTTTTTTTTTTTTTTTTTTTTTTTTTTTTTTTTTTTTTTTTTTTTTTTTTTTTTTTTTTTTTTTTTTTTTTTTTGCGACACCGGGGATTGAACTCAACCTCTCGCCTGCCAGGGCAGGCGCTTAAGGCACTGAGCCAAACTCCCAGTCCTAAGACCTGTGTCTTTTCACACTTCATACATACATGTGTATTCCTAAAATGCTATATTGGACAATCTTTTATCATTTTTCTTTAGTCTATATTGTACCTGTTTGCAGTACTTTATGGTCACATTCATTATGCCAGATGTGTGCATGCACATAATACACTTAAATATTTTTTGTTCCCTTCATCTCTCATTCATCCTGCCTTCCTTCCTCTGCACATTTTCAAAAACTCAGTTTCTATTTTTTCTTTCTATTCTTTTTTTCTTATAAATCACATTTGCCTTCCTTCCCTTCCCCTCTCTTCATTTCTTGTTCCCCTTTCCATTTGAACAATTTCTTCCTACTTCTTAATGTCTCGTCACCATTCTGTGCCTTATCTGCAGCTTGGGTCTTTGACCTATAAAGTCATGTGATATTTAAATTTGTGTGCCTGATTTATTTCACCTAGAGGTGCATCCATTTAGATTAAAGTGACTTAAAGTTTAGAAATAAAAACAAAACAGTTACATTAAAATCCTAAGTCATATACCTAAATTAATTGTGTTTAAGATAATTTTTAGGAACAAGGTGAAGTTCAGCACTTTCTTACATGGAATTCTTGTTTTGGGCTATGTGCTTCAAGAGCCTTGTTGTTGTGAATATATGCATGTAAATATGATTATATATATATATATATATATATATATATATATATATATATTTCCATCTCCTATACATCAAGCTGAGATTTGTTGAAACTCCTGAGACAAAGTCACCTTTTCTTTCATACCTTCACTAAGAATCACTACTATAATCCAATTTTGATTTTATGAGTGGTGCATTCTAAGAGATGTTAAGAGAAAACATTTTTGCATGTATTTTTCTATGGAGTTAATTTCCTGGATCTGTTATTTATTTCGGTGTGGATGCTGGAGCTTCTCTTAGCCCACAGTGAAGGGCAAGGACTGAACCCACCGAGGCTCACACAGACAGCATCTTCCTTGAAGCAACATGGTAAATTTCAGCTGCAGTTACCCTTCCAACTGCCTGGTAATTAAGCTGAAAAAATATACTTCTTTTGTGAGTTTAACCAGTTTTCCTAATTTCAATTCTTCCTTTCTTTATAGCAATAGAACTTATGTCCTTTACCCAGGAAGGTAGTTACTTAGAAGAAAAGTTTTCATTTTCCAGCTTCCTTGATGTGGTGATAGAAAAATGGAGATGGTATATGCAGTGCATGGGAAGTTGCTTAAACAAATTGCATTGCCCTTTCCACTCCCTTTCCTTTTCTCTTACTTACTTTTGTGTTTAGGAAAACATAAAACAAAACAAAACAAAGCAAAAACAAGCAAACAAACAAACAAACAAAATCATAGTGCCCAATTTTCCTCTGCTCTCAGATGACAACCACCAAAACAGTAGTCTTCCATGACTGCAAAAGATGTGAAGGTTTCTCCCTGGTAGAAATCAGGTCTGCAAGTGTATATTTTCCAGCCCAAATCATTTCTGACACTGTCCACCTGACAACAGAGTCAGATTCCACAAGTTGAGGTTGCTGTCCCTAAGTCTCCTCTCACTTTAGATGCCTGTGGCAGACTCCAGGTTGTTTTATCTGTGCTTCTGACCAACCAGGCATAAATTGAGCTTTCCACGGCCCTGATTTTATGTTCAAGTAATTTGTAAAGTAGCTCACGGAACTCAGGGAAACGCATTTACTCATCTATTATAAAGACTGTTTTATAAGATATATGAAGAGATATATAGGATGAGATAGAGATGAAAAGATGTGTGGCCCTTCAAGAGCCTCTGAGTGTTTCAGTGTCTAGGAGATCTCAGAGCCTTGTCCTTGGGGTTTGTACAAGCCTTTGTTTGCATAGGGGTGATTGCAAATAGACTGCCTGAGGAAACTCAGCAAAGTCTGAGTTCTCGGTCTCTTCCCAAGCATTTGTTTCTCCAGGGTATAGGGAAGATCTTCCAGTGTAGGTCAGATATAATTTTGAAATGGCCAGATAAAGGGAGGAGAAGATTAGAATTTCTATGATCAACCTTGGGAAGTGAGTTGTAAGCTAATAACAGTGGTCAAAAGCCTCTGTGTGTGTGTGTGTGTGCACGCGCGCGTGTGCGTGCAATGATATTACTGATTGGAGTTAAACTGGAAGTGAAGTAGATATCATTAATTTTAAATTGGAAGATTCTTGATAACAATCAGAACAAGATAAAATAAATTACATTTTAGGAGTTTGAGAGATCATTTATTAGCTTTCATATCAGCTCTGGGCCACTTGTATAACTCTAAATAAGATTAATCATAATCTATTTAAGCTATTACTATGTATTTTGGTCACTCAGATGAAATTAATCTGATAATATGAGATTTGTCAAAAAGCTCAAATATAATCATTGACAGGTCAGTGAAATGTAGTTCTAAATGAAGGATTTCCATTTTATTAGCTGGATAATTATATGAACAAATATTTTATTTCTAAGCTTATTCAAATTAAAGTAGAAATAATATCTACCTCATATAGATTCTGTGAGGATAAAATGAGGTAATGTATATGAGTAACTAGATCAGGGATCAGCATACTAAGGTTCTTGGCTTGTCTGTTGCTTAAGAGTTATATACTGTCCTCTATATTTTTATCTAAATAAATTTTATTTAAGTACAATCATACTCATTTGTTTATTCATCTTCTGCAGCTGGTTTCAAGTTATAATGGTACAACTGAGTAGTTACAATAGAGAACATATGGTCCATACAATCTGGAATATTTATTATATGAACATTATAGAAGAAAATAACTAACTTCTGGCTCCTGATTAAGAATATATTGCATACCTTCAGCATGGAAAGTCAGTTTTCCCAGCACTATATCTTAAAGAGCCTATCTTTCTTCCATTGAAGATATTTATCCCTCTTATCAAAGATAAGTTGGCTGAATGTGTTTGGAGTTGTTTCTGAATCTTCTAAACCATTCCATTGATCCTCAGATCTGTTTTTAATTTTTTAACAGTATCATGTTGTTTTAATCACTGTAGCTTTATAGTATAATTTCAAGTCAGAGATTATGATGCCACCTGCCTTGCCTCTGTTGCCCAGAACTGATTTTGCTATTCTAGGCTCTCTTCTGGTTTCAATATCTTTCACCATGCACTAAACAAAAATTGAAATGGATTACAGATTTAAATATTAAATCAGAAGCAGTAAATCTACTGCAAGATAGAATAGGTAGAACTCTTGAAGATATAGGTATAAGCAAAGACCTTAGGAGCACTAGATGTTTCATTTGACTCAGCTACTTCCCTTTTGGTATCCTCCTGAAAGAATTAAAAGCATCATACCACAGCAATATATGCATACCCGTATTTACAGCAGCACAATTTGTAATAGCTAAATCTTGGAAACAGTCCAAATGCCCATTAACCAATGCATAGGTAAAACTGTGTTGTTGTCTTTTTTTAACAGAGTACTACTCTCTCACAAACAATGATAAACTGGAGACACTTTTAGCTAAATAGATGTACTGTGAGACCATAGTCTAAAGTGAAATAAATTGGACACACATTCAAATGTCACATGGTTTCTCTGGTGTGAGATACAAAAAGTGTAAATAAGGACCAAGTGTATTAGGCATTGCCATATAGGAAGAAAATGTTCATATGTAAAGAAGAACTAGGGAGTGGAGAGGGGGAAATGAAGGAAGTTGAAAGAAAATAAGAAAAAAAGGAAAAAATGGAAATAAAGCATTTATAAATAAGAAAGGGAAGAGGGGTTGATGGGAGAGGAGGAGAGTGGAATAAAAAGAAGAATCAAGATAGATCATGTACAGTTACAAATTCCCTATGATGAACGTGATCATTATGCATATCTATAATGTACCAACAAAATTAATTAAGGAAGACATAAAAAGAATACACTACATATTTTTCTTTATAAAAGCATTGTATATGAAGCTAATACCTATGGTTTCTCTATGAATTCACTATATTGTTCTTTTGACAAAAGTGATTACACCATCATTTGACATTTAATTATGCATATGCTTAGAATGGTCTCTAAATGATGGATTTGGGGGATTTACTGATGCTGCCATGCTTATTGATCTAGTCTATTTGAGATGTATGACATACATCTAACCAGTGGGAAGGTAGAGATTACAGGCTGAGACTGTAACCTTAAGGCAGGAAAAGACAGATAAGCTAGTATCAGGCGAAACCTGTGGTGCATGTAATGTTCCTGGTGCCTGATACCCATGTGACTAAACTCAACATTTCAGAACCAGACTTTAAGTTTCTACATTTTTGCCTCCAACTACAGTAAAAAGAGTATTTTTCCACAGTGGTTGCACCAGTCTACACTCCAGCCAGCAGTGGAGAAGAGTTCCTTTTTCCCCACACCCCCTCTAGCATTTGTTACTGGTTGATTTTTTGATCTTGGCCATTCTTTCTGGAGTGAGATGGAATCTCAGCATTGTTTTAATTTGCATTTCTCTAATAACTGGTGATGTTGAACATTTTTTTCATACATTTATTTGCCATTTGTATTTCTTCTTCTGAGAAATGTGTATTCATCTCACATGCCCATTTGGGGATTGGGTTTTTGAATTTTGGGGGCCTGTACTTTTTTAATTCTTTATATGTTCTAGATAGAAGTCCTTTGTCTGAGGGAGAGTTGGCTAATATTTTTTCCCAGTTCATGGGTTTTGTCTTCATTCTGTTAGAGATTTCTTTTGACATGCCAAAACTTTTTAATAAGATGAGATCCCAGGTGTTGATTCTGGGAAGTATTTCCTGTGCACTTTGATTATTATTCATGAACTCTCTATCTATGCCTATGTCCTCAAAATTTCTACCTACTTTGCCATCCAACAGATTTAGTGTTCCTGTTTTAATATTTAGAACTTTGATCCATTTTGACTGTAGTTTAGTGCATGGTGATAAAAAAGATTTTGGCATATGGAAAGCTAGGTTTTCCAGCATCACTTATTAAAGAGGCTCTTTCTTCCAGTGAACTTTGTTTCTCTTAAAATTAAAAAAATTAAAGAATAAAAAGCATATTTTTCATAAATTACATTAACAAGAAAAATGTCTTTGGTAAATGGGTAAAGTTTCTCTTATATGAAGAATGTTGCGAAGTCACTCTTGTTATCTCTTGGAAGTCGATCAAACCCAAAAGTATAGAGTAAAAGGAAGTATTCATAAAAACACATTTTAAATAAAGTACTTGAATCTGCAAAAATAAAACTTACTTCTAAAACTCAGCGATAAGAAATCCAAATCCTCAACTGAAAAATGACCAAAAATATTTGAATATTTTCTCAAAAAAAGACATACATGGTTATTAGAATGTTCTAAACATCATAAGTTATGAGGGAAATGAGAGTTAAAATAACAATGAGATACTACCACATACTATTACAATGTATAAAATAAAGCAAAAACCTAAAGACAGCCAATGCTTTTGAGATTTAAAGATAGTTTGACACTCTTCTTACAGAATTATCCTTAATCTCACCATATGAAGTCATAAATACTCCTTGTTACCGGTTGAACTGTGCTTCATCAGCAAAGCTAGGTTGAAGTACTTCAGTACCACTGCACATGACCTTATTTAAGTATCATGCATTTACAAAAGTAATCAAATGTGAACTGAGTAGTTACAGAGTTGGACACTAATCCATAAGACTGGAAACTTTATAAAAGTTAAACTTGACACAGAAACACACAGAGAAGACAGATGCGTAGACACACGTAATCAGAGGAATGCTCAAGGTAATCAACAAATAAAAGAGAGGAATGGAATAAATTCTCCATCCCAATCTCGTAAGGAAACAACTGTATTGATACCTTCATTTTGCCCTTCTAACTTCCAAAACTGTGAGATAAGAAATTTTGGTTATGCAACCCAGTTTGTGGTATCTGTTTTGGACAGACCTAAAAAATTAATACACTCTTCTAGGTGTCTGCTAAAAGAAGTAGAAAATTTATATTTACATGAAAATTTATACATGATTGCTTGTAACTGCTTTATAATGAATAAAAACTAGAAGCAATCAGGATACCTTTCACTGTTGAATGGATAAACTGTAGTAATGCAAAAAACTGGATATTATTCAGCAATAAAAATGAAATATATTAATAAGCCACAGAAATATTTAGGGAATATAAAATACATATTTCTGAGAACAGTTAACCTAGATGTCTTAGACTAAAAGGTCACATACTAGGTCTTGTGAAAAAGACAGAGTGTTGTGTTCAGGGTTACAAGGGAATGTATTTAGTTTAGGACACATAATTCATAGGATTATTTTATATTATTTACTCAATGAGTCAAATGTAAAAGAGTGCAGGATAAATCTCCACACACTAGACACCCAAAGAATCCAGCTGAGGGCCTGGACCCCATAGCAGTGTGCTTCACAGGTCCAGGTGAGGACCTGGAGCCTATGGCAATATTCTCCACGAGTCCAGCTGAAGACCTAGAGCCCAGGACAATGTCCCATGCAAGTCTGTATCAAGGATAAACTCTAGGAAAGCCCAAAGTTCAGCGGTAGAATCTCGAAAGTCTGTGCCAGCAGGCTGAGGGATCTGTACTGGAGTCAGGAAGTGATGCTCAAGCAAGGACCAGAGCTCCCCTGAAAAGAACCACAGGCATCCTCAGTGATGGTGAGGACCTGAGCTCCTTCAATGATGATAGCAGCTGAATTCATATCAGGAAAATCAGTGAGATAAGATTCTCCAGGAGAATCAACAGCACACCATCTTCCCCTCCCGTTCTCTTTTTATGCTGTTAGCAACAATACTCAAGTGGGCCTTCCACACTCAGCACCACACCAATTCATTTCATCTGGGAGTTGCCATTGTTGACCATTAGTTAAGCCACACTACAGAGCTATAGAGACAGTAAAAAAATAATCAGAGCCTATGTTTGGTAAGTACCTATGGTATGAGGGTAGCATGAAGTAGGAAGGGTCCCAAAGGAGCTCACAGGATTTTTGTCACTGAACTTGTTCTGTAGGTATCCTAAGAGTGAGACATAGCATTTCACAATCATCAAAACAAGGAACTGTACAAGATAAACAGTGAATATCTAAGTATAAACTTTAGTATTGGTTCCAGTTGATTGTGTCAAATATGTTATACTAATGCAAGACAAAATAAATGGCAGTTTCTGTATTACCAGTACTTATGTAAATATAAAACTGTACTAAAGTATTTGAATTATCAATCTCCAAACAATTAATAAGAATATATTAAAATGTACTGAAGCACATGAAGAAATGTATTGTATTTATAGTTATATATTTAAATCAAAATAGGCTTTAGCCACTTATTTTTATCAAATACAAACATGAAGAAAAGTAATTAAAAATACAAACACCCAAACATTTACATATGCAAGTAAGTTATTTTCTAAATATAGAAAATTAAATACCAAGTCAAATAATTAAATATTTAAGGAAGATTAAATTGAGACAACACACATAATGAAATTTTAAAAAATTTGCTGTAATATTCAAAATATATGTTACAACAGAGTGGAAAATAACTTCTAGACAAACGACTAATTAATAATTATGATGCATCATGGAATTGGTGCTTTACTAATTTTGTTGCAAAGGCCTTTATATCCAGTATTTCATTTTTTAAAAATAAACTTTTGTAAATAATAATAATGCAAAATATTTGCAAATAACATAATGTCATCAAAATAAAGTAAAATAATATCCAAAAATCATAAATTTATCCTACCAGGATTTAACTCTGTGATTCCAAAGTTCATGTTATTATAATGGTAAAAGAACTGTATCTCCTTTTGAATCATGTTAGGATAGAAAATTAAAAATAAATAAAGTAGTAATTCAAAGTTTCTGCAATGAATAGATATTTAATGAATACAAAAAATACATGAAACATAACTGAATATTGCTCTGTATGTAGATAGTTTTTTCTGAAGGAAAAATTCAAATCTTATGAATTTATATCTAAACTTTATGCTAAATTTTATAATTTTCACTTACTTGGCAAAAACGCTGCTCTTTTCAAAATCATTGAATATTTATAGATATAAATTCTTTTTTGTGTAATTTTCAGAACCTAGAGTTCTTGAAATTTAGTGAAACTAGTAATTCTAGAGCCACAGCATTGAATTTCTCCATGACACTGAATCTAGGAATAATATTACTGCCATTTTTTGAACATCATGTAACCAAGAAGCACCAGAATATATTACAACAATAATTTTTGTATCCAATGAGAGTACACAAAATGCATGACTACTTGACAACTGCATTTTACTTATTTTTCCCTAATTCTTAAAAAGCTATTATTTCTTTTATATATATATATAGAATATATATATATGCAGAATATTAATTGCAAAGAGATATAGGAAACAGTTTTTAATTTTCTAAATTACTCAACTAGATATTGTACTGAAATTTGGAAAGATATTATTGAAATAGCTAACCTACATATAAAAAACGTTTTGAATCTTTGATCTTTTAAGGTTGAAATAATCTTTGATGTTGGAGTCCTGTTGATACAGTATTAAATAGTTATACTTGGACCTTTAATGAAGCCATGTTTAACAATAAAATATGAAAGTAAATGACTGATATTAATCACCAAATTTTGAAAATTCTTCTCAATATATTCTAAAACCTCACCTGTGAAGTTTCTTTGATACATCTAGACATCTTTATTTTACCTAATGAAATATGTATTAACATTATAATAAGTACCTCTTACATTTATAGGTATGCTTAATGTCTCTGTGTAACTAGTCCTGCAGAATTAAATGTTTCCTTCAAATTTCTTAAAGTATTCAGTGGAAAAAGGCCACAACGTGGCAGCATGCAAAACAAATTGTGTCATTTGATCCAAGTCTTATTACTTTTAATCCCTATTGTTTCTTATTTATTTTAGTGCAAACTTATGTAGCCAGTACATATCTGGAATTATTCCATAACCACAACGCAAATTTTTCCACAATGAAAATTTTCTTCTGCCTGGAATTCATTCCCTCATTTCAGAAATGTTGATCTGTTGCTTTTTCAGACCAAATCAAATGTGTGCTTAAATGTGACTAGTATTTATCTAACATCTCCAGATAGTTGGTAACTCATTTTCTAAATTAAGGAGACTTCTTTTGTACATTTAATAATGTATTCAGAGCAAAAACAACATTGTATTATGTTTTTATTTCCAGCTACTCATATTCAACCTGACACAAAATACATGATCAGGGCTGAGGGAATATAGCTCAGCGGTGCAAATGCCTGGCAAGCATGAGATCCTGTGTTCGATTCTCAGTAGAAAACAAAAACAGAAACAAAAGCAAAAAAAAAAAGTTCAGTACATTGTTTTAACAAAAGTGTATAAACATAAGAATAAATGGGTAAAAATTTTAACTGCAATTTCATGAATTTATAAATAAATCTCTTTTTTAACATTGCACTATAAATAAGTGTCTTGCTTTCACTTGAAAATGAGTGTAAAGTTCAAATTTTAAGTTTTTCTTAAGAGCACAATTTGGTAGATCTGCTTAATTTGAATTACATTTCAGGCTAGTAACCTAAAAACCCTACTATAATCATGGAGTTTCAATTGGAACCATATATATATATATATATATATATATATATATATATGAGTAAATATCACTCAAATAAATTTAAATCATTATAAAGGGAAATCAGTTTCTAAGTTAACATTATTCTGAATCAATAGTGATAACTGTGAAGTGGAAAGCAATTAATTGATAGTGAAGTTATTTTTTATTATTATTTTTCATGTGAATTCTGTGACCAACAATTAGGAAGAAAAGGTTAAAATTTGCTTTTAATGTAAGGAAACATTTTTTCTGCTAACTTTTATTTTTTTATATTTTTTTATTTTAAAGAGAAGAGAACAGAAGAAACCAGATCAAAACAAAATAATGCAAGCAGCTCGGGTTTTCAAAAAAAGACAACAAGAAATTAACGGTGGCTGCCATAATGTCTCTTGTTTTCTTTGAGATAGTTGTCCATATCTTCACACACCATGAATTCAAACAAAACACAATAGTATAAAACCAATAAAAACAAAAGAATGAAAGCATTACAGGCCTTCAAAAGCAGACAGTAGGAAAATCAACAATGGCTACCATAATGTCTCTTTTTTCTCTTCACAATGACTATCCACACTTTCACACATAATGAAATCAAATAATACAGAACACACTAAAAACAAACAAAACAAAGGATAAAAGCATTATTGGACTCCAACACAAGATGATAGGAAATCAGCAATGGCTACCATAGTGTCTCCTTTTCTTCAAAGTAGATGTTCATACTATCACACTTAATGAAATCAATTCTTGTAAACTCTTTATGAGAAGTCCTAGGCATGTGTAAGCCTATACATTACATCTATCTTTTCTGTATTAGAGGGAAATACAAAACAAAACATAACAAATTACAAGAAAAACAAGAAGCAAAAGAGACAAATAAATAACAATAACAAAGATCCCAAAACAATAACAATACAGGTTTGCAAAACAAAGTGGTAGGAACATAAATAAGGTCATTATTTTGCATAGTTACCTTCAGAAGAGTTACTCAGATTACCATATATAAACATGCAAAATTGATCTAATCCTATGAAAGTTAAGTGTTTTATTCCAAGAACTAATAGAATTAGTAATACAATACTCTGAGCTATCTTAAGTGTGTATGTACAAATTTATGGGTTTTTTTTTTTTTCTTTTCTCTTCCTTCTTTTCTCCTTTTCCCTATTGGAGTATTTTTTCCCTTTTGGGCAGTAGGTTATCTTTCAACAATATTTACTGAAAATTGTGTGTCTTATTTGTTCTTTCAGTTTCTTACACTAGGAAGACAATATGGTATTTACACATGTGAATTTGATTTATTTCACTTATGAGTATGGTCTCAAATCACACCCATTTACCTATAAAAGCCTCAACGTGATCTTATTTATTGCTGAGTAGTACAGCATTGATTAAAATACCACATACTTTTTATTCATTCCTCAGTTGATGGGCATTTAGGTTGTTTCCAAGATTTGGCTATTACAAATTTTGCTGCTATAAACATGAGTGCACATATATCACTGTGATATGATGTTTTCAATTCTGGGAATATGCCCAGAAGTGGAATAGCTGGGTCAAATGGGACTTCCAATCCCAGCTTCTTGAGGAACCTCCAGACTGATTTCCACAGTGGCTGCACCAGTCTACACTCCCACCAACAGTGGATAAGAGTTCCTTTTCCCCCACAGCCTCTCCAGCAGTTGTTATTGGTGTTTTTCTTGATCCTGGTCATTCTTTCTGGAATGAGAAGGAATCTCAGTGCTGCTTTAGTTGGCATTTCTCTAATGACCAATGATGCTAAACATTTTTTCATGTATTTATTTGCCATTTGTATTTCTTCCACCAAGAAGTGTGTATTCATCTCAGATTCTCATTTTTGGATTGAGTCTTTGAATTTCCAGGGTCTGATTGTTTAATTCTTTATATGTTCTAGATAAAAGTCCTTTGTCTGAGGTATGGTTGACTAAGATTTTTTTCCCAATTTGTGGGTTTTCTTTTCACTCTGTTAGAGATTTCCTTTGACATGCAAAAAATTTTTTAATAAGACAAGATCCCAGTTATTGACTCTGGGAAATATTTCCCGTGCAGTTTGATTTCTGTTCATGAATTCTGTGCCTACCCCTATGTGTTCAAGATTTCTACTTGCTTTGTGTTCCAGCAGATTTAGTGTTTTTGTTTTAATATTTGAATCTTTGATCCATTTTGACTTTTTTTTTTTTTGGTGGTACCAGGGATCAAACTCATAACCTTCTGCCTACCAGGCTGACACTTAAGCCGCTGAGCCATACTCCCAGCACAGGTTTTTTGACTTTAGTTTAATGCATGGTGATAGGCATGGGTCTAGTGAGTCAGGGATTGTGACATCTCCTGTCTTTTCCTTGTTGTGCAGAATTGCCTTTGCTATTCTAGGTCTCTTCTGGTTCTATATGAATTTTAGGAATGATTTCTCTAGATCGGTGAGGTATGCTAATGATATTTTGATTGGAATTGCATTAAATCTGTATAATAGTTTTGGGAGAATGGCCATTTTCATAAGGTTTGTTCTTCCTATCCATGAACAAGGAATGTTTTTCCATTTTCTGAGATCCTCTTCGATTTCTTTTTTCAGAGTATTGAAATTTTCACTGAATAGATCTTTTACTTCCTTTGTTAGATTGATTCTGAAGTATTTCTTTTTTTTTAGATGCTATTATGAATGATGTGGCTTCTCTTATTTCTCTTTCAGTGAGTTTGTTGTTTGTGTACAGGAATGCTATTGGTTTTTGAGTATTGACTTTGTATCCAGCTACATTACTGAATTTGGTTATTATACCTAGAACTCTTTCAATGGAGTTTTGGTGGTCTTCTATGTAGAGTATCATGTCATCTGCAAATAATGATAATTTAAATTCTTCTTTTCCTGTCTTTATTCCTTTTATTTGTCTCTCTTGTCTAATTGCTCTGGCTAATATTTCCAGCACTATATTGAATACGAGTGGTGATAATGGACATCCTTGTTTTGTTCCTGATTTTAGAGTAAAAGCTTTCAGTTTTTGACCATTTAATATGATGCTGGCTGTTGGTTTGCCATAAATAGCTTTTATCAGATTGAGGTAAGACCATCTATTCTGATTTTCCATAGGGTTCTTATCATGTATAAGTGTTGCACTTTATCAAAAGCTTTCTCTACATCTATTGAAATGATCATGTGATTTTTATCTTTGGCTTTACTGATATGGTGTATTACATTTATTGATTTGCATATGGTGAACCATCCCTGCATTCCTGGGGTGAATTCCACTTGGTTGTGGTGTATAATCTTCTTGATGACTTGCTGCATTCTGTTTGCCATTATTTTATTGAGGATTTTTGCATCTATGTTCATTAGAGAGATTGGCCTGTAGTTCTCTTTTTGGTTAGGTCTTTCTCTGGTTTTGGTATGAGGATAATACTTGCTTCCAGGAATGAGTTAGGGAGAATTGCTTCCTTTTCAATTTCATTGAAGAGTTTGAGGAGTTTTGGGATTAAGTCTTCTTTGAATATCTTGTAGAATTCAACTGTGAATCCATCAGGGTCTCAGCTTTTCTTTATTGGTAAGTTTCCAATTACATTTTGAATTTCATTAATTGAAATTGGATTGTTCAGTAGTTTTACATCTTCTTGATCCAGTTTTGGTAATTCATATGTTTTTAGGAATCTTTCCATTTCTTCTGTGTTAACAAACCTATGAGAGTAAAAATTTTTGAAGTAGGTATTTCCTCAGGATCTGTAGTAATTTTGCCCTTTTCATTCCTTATTGCATGAATTTGAGTTTTTTCTTTCCTTTTCTTAATTAGGTTGGCTAGGGGTTTACCAATTTTATTTATTCTTTCAAAGAACCAACTCCTTGATTCATTAATTGTTTGTTTTGTTTTCTTAGTCTGCATTGCATTAATTTCTGCTCTCATCTTTATAATTTCCTCCCTTCTTTTGGCTTTAGGCTTAAAGTGCTCTTTTTCTAAATATTTGTGTTGTAGCATCAGGTTGTTTGTTTGTGTTCATTCTGTTCTCCTGATGTGGGAATTCACTGAATTAAATTTTTCTCTGAGAACTGTTTTCATTGCATCCCACAGGTTTCAGTAAGTTGTATTTGTATTTTCATTTGCTTGCAGATAGTGTTTAATTTCTTCTGTGACCCATTGATTGTTCAGGAGTGTATTAGATAATTTCCTTGTGTTTATGGAGTTTTTGCAGTTTCTTTTGTCATTAATATTTAGTTTCATGGCACTATTATCAGATAATATGCATGGAATAATTTCAGTTCTTTTGCATTTATTTAAGCATGTTTTATGGGCTAGATTATCATAACTTTCAGTCTATGAATTTCCTTTTGGGTTAGATGGGTTTCTTTTATACAGCATATGGTTGGATGCTGTTTCCTGATTCATTCTGCCAGTCTGTTTCTTTTAATTGGTGAATTGAGGCTATTTACATTAATGGTTATAACTGATATATATTGGCTTATTTTTGTCATGTTATCTTTCTGCTGTTGTTTCTTTACCTTTCCCCACTATTTGTTTGCCTTGCCTAGTAATTTTTTTCTGTTGGTGTTCCTGAAGTTGTAGTTACTTTTATGCCTATCTAGAACATCTTTCAGTATTCTTTGCAGGGTTGGTTTGGTGGACATGAAGTTCTTCAGCTGTTCTTTGTCATGGAAGTATCTTAATTCTCCACCAGTTTTGAAGGACAGTTTTGCAGGGTACATCAGTCTGGGTTAGAAGTCATTTTCCTTTAGCACTTGAAATACCTCACTCCATCCTCTCCTTGATTTCAATGTTTGTGCCGAGAAGTCTACTGTGATTCTGATGGGCTTTCCCCTATAGTCAATATGTCTCTTTTCTTTAATAGCCTTTAATATTCTGTTTTTATGTTGAAATTCTGGGGTGTTGATTGTTATATTCCTGATTGTAGATTTATTTGGTTATGGCTAATTGAAGTTCTACATGCTTCACTTATATGTATGTCAGTTTCTTTTCCCATGTTTGGGAAATTTTTGACTATTGTTTCTGTAAATAGTTTTCTGATATTATTTGTGTTGTCACCCTCCTTTTCATTTACACCTATCGATCTTATATTGTTTTTCTTTGCATCATTTTGCAACTGTTGAATTGTTACTTCTGATTCCTTGTTATTTTCAAAAGATCTTTCCTTTCCTGTTCACTAGTTGCAATCTTGTCTTTGAGGTCTGAAAGTCTATCTTCTCATTCATTGAGGTGGTTTTGCCATCTTTCAATGGAGATTTTGATTTCATGGATAGTTCTTTGAATCTTATGTCTTTCTTACATTGTTCATTCAAGGTTTCTATCTTTTTGCAGTGCTTCTCAATTTTTTTTTAACTATGTCTTCTTTAGATGTGTTCGGCATTTCTTTTGTTATGTTTCTCATTTCTTCTTGTGCCTGGGAGATTATTTCTGATCTGAGTTTCTTTGCAGCTTCATGAACTTGTTTCTTTACTTCAGTTGCTTTCATTTCAGGAGTTTCAGGTGTATGTCTTACTTTTCCTTCTATGTCCATGTCTCCTAGGCTTGTTTGGGATGGGCTGGAGGTTTGAGTTTGCATTTTGCTGTTGTGTTTTGTCATTTTCCTGTATTCCCCTGGAAAGCTGAGGTTTCAATAACTTCCTGGGTTGAGGTTATCTGTCACTACTGCAGAGAGTTTCCCCAGTTGAGTGAAGGTCACTAGTCATACCTTTTCAGAGCATTAGTGACACTTGAAGGCTCCTCAAATGTTGGGAGTACACTGTGTGGGCCTTCAACACACCCACATGGCCCTCTGAAGCTCCCCAGTTATTTGAGTTTGCTGGGCGGGACTCACCATGTTTTGAGTGGCACACCAAGGCTGAACAGCTAGATGGAGTACACTGTGCGGTCCTTCAGCTCAGGCCACGTGGTACACCAAAGCTCCCCAGCTGCTTGGGATGACTGGGTGTGGCCCTACCAGGTTGCAAGCGAGGTGCCACGCTTGCATGACTGGATGGAATTTGCCATACAGAGTTTTGGTTCGCACCACTGAGCACAGGCAGTTCCCTGGCCACTTGGCGTCTCTGGGCAGGGCCCAACCAGGCCCCGAGGAACATACCAGAAAGTCTCCAGCTGATTGGGCACACTGGGTAGGTCCATAACAGGTTCTAAGATGAGTGCCTAGCTTGCACAGCTGGATAGAGTTCTCTATGCAGGGCTTCTTCTGCTAACTTTTAAATGTATATACTCCAACATATAATATGCAGCAACTCACTTACTTTGCATTTTTAACTTCAGAAATGAGTCTTTATAGCACACATGTCCTTGGTGTCATTACATCATATTAAAGGAGACCATAAAGAAATGAATTACTAACAGCAGAAATCTACTTAATGCAAATAAAGCCTAAAATAACACTGACTTTAAAAATACTAAATTAGTAAACTTAACTTTCTGTTAAATTTCTAATTATTATTAACTATTATTAAGAGAAATTTGGAATTAAAATATTCATATACATCTGAAAGTTTTAATACACAAGTCTGCTAATGGCACTAGTAAATACTAAAAATTAGAATATTTAGTCAAAATGATTGGACCTAAGGATTTATATTAGAAGTGATCAGTTATACTAATTAGCTTAGAACACAAAACTGAGGCCTCAATGAAGTAATTTTAATAATAATCATTGAAAATGTTGATTCTTTTGATCTATTAACCATACTTGGATTTATCTTCAGTGTTTTAAAATTTAAAAAAAGTTAAAAAAATTCATGAAATAAATATGGTAATTTTATAATAGCAAATCAGAACTATCAAAATATCAATTGGTTCATCAGTAAATGAATTTTCTTTCTTGGAATTTTGCATTTATAGTCTTAAAGTTCCTTTATTTAAATAAATAAAATCGGGCCAGGAGTTTGGCTCAGTCCCTTAAGCGCCTGCCCTGGCAGGAGTGAGGTTGTGAGTTCAATCCCTGGTGCCTCAAAAAAATAAAATAAATAAATAAATAAATAAAATCATGAATTTTTCAAATGTCAAATATACACATTCCAAAGTCAGATCTATTAGTAAAAAAACAGTGGGTTTTTAAAAATTATTGAAAGAATACGTCAAAGAATAAACATATACTGGTGACCAAAAGTGGTGAGATGAATTTGTTAATAATTCAAAGTTGTTTTCTTCCATGTATTGGGGCAGGGCTAAATCAGCTGTACCTTTACCTAAAAAAGAAAAAAAAAGTGTCTCTAAGAGTTTTACAGGATTACTAATGGGGAGGAGATTTCTGGACTGCATCACAAAGGCAAGAAAACTTGATAGACTTCAGTGGACTCCAAAAGTTAAAGAAACAATGCTATGAATTCAGTAAAGTCATATCAGTTAAATGCCATAGGTCAGATACAGAACAGGTGGAAAGTTCTCAGAGAATGAATTCCAGATACCTTCAAACACTTCATTTGTGTTTTCAGCTAAGTGGAAATCAATGGGTATAAGTAAGGAAACCACTTGAGACTGGAAAAAGAAGTGAACAAATGAACAGAAAAAATGTCAGGAGCTCAGAGGTGAGAAAATCTCATATTCTCACTAGCAAGAAGAGAAAATATTTTTCAGGTGGCACTAAGTGGAATCATTGGAAAGATTTACCAAACTAGTGGAAGGGGAAAAAGTGATCCAAAGACTACTGATACTGTGCCAGAAATCCTAAAAGTATACCTCTGAAAAGATTACCAAGCAACTTACCTGAATTCCAAAATAAAATCATAAAATAGAAAATATAATGACTTTCAACAATACAAAATTCATATTAGACTTCCAATTAAAAATAGCAGAATACAAAGATGTCAAGAAATATGAATATTAATGAAGGAAAATATTTAAATTATTGAAATTGCATTAATATTAAAACTAGTAGACAAGGGTGGTAAGACATCCATAATTAATGCATTCCAAATATAAGATGTTGACAGAGGATTGTATCATAGAGATGTGATAGAAAGCAAAACACCCAAATTAAACTTGTAGAAATGAAAACTACAATAACCAAGACTAAAAATGTGCTGAATAGGATTAACAGCCTATTGCACATTGTGAAGAGATTCATGTGTATAATCTCTGGTATTCTGAGACTGAGGCAGGTAGATCAAGAGTTCAAAACTAACCTGGAGAGTCCCTGCTTCAAAATGAAACAAACAAACAAACACACACACTGGGAATATAGTTTACTATGAAGTCCTGTGTTCAACTTCTAACATGGCAAGAAAGAAGGGAAGGGAAAATAGGAGGAAGGAAGAAAGAGGAGAAAGAAAAGAAGAATGGAAGAAAAGAGAAGAGATAATTTAAATTAATCAAAAGACATGACTATAGAAACTATTCAAAATAAAACACAGGAAAGAAAATAAAGAATAACTCGGTATTCATTAGTTTTGGAAAATTTTCTTACTGTCTAATGTTAGTGTTATTGACATTACCTAAGGAGATTAAGGAACTTAAAGGATATTAAAAGCATTTCAATAGTGAAAATATTTTTCACATTTTAAATTCATGAGACTCTAGATCTGCAAAGGTCAAAATATTCTGACAACATAAGCAAAAAGAAATATTTAAGTTTGTGTTAAATATGAAAATGTAAGAAAAGTTTTTCATAAAAAAACTCAAAACAATCCAGCAATAGTTCTTCTCACTTCTAGAAATGATAGTTTTTCTAGGAATATTTAGATCAATAAAAAGAGTAAAGAGAAGCAAACTTGAGAAATACCTGTATACATTTAAACAAACTCTTACATTAAAATCTCTTTTAAAGACAACTAGTTATTTAAAGGAAAATCAGCAGGATTATACTATTGACTATGAAACTACTAGAAACAAAGAGAAATAGCTAATATTCTAAGAGTTAAAGTAAAATGTTTTAATACAGAGTTACTTTAAAAAGTAATACAGAGGAGAATGAAACAGTAAGGGGACAAGTAGATAAACAAATAGAATTCAGGCGAGTTTTAAAATATTATACTAATAATCACATTAAAGATCAACTAATTTCATGTCAAACATAAAGGACAATTTACAAATTTGAGTAAAAGTCTAAGCCTAAAGTAAATTATATTATAAGAAACTTGTATTACATACGAAGAAACAAATTCTATGCAAGTAGTATAAAGAAGAAAATTTGAAGAAAACTATCCTGATATTAACCAAATATGTGTTGGAATGGATATATTAATAAGAAATAAAGTATATGCAAGAGAAAAAAATGTTACCAAGGTAATATTTTTATATTTCCCCCCTTTATTTAACCCTTTGTAGGTATTTTTATCTATCCAGTGTTAAATTTTTTTCATGCAGTTGATGCTTGCATGATATTATGGGAGATATATATATATATATATATATATATATATATATATATATATAGTAATTGTAATGAAGCAGATTCACATATCTAACATATAGTAACTTTTTGTGAAATAAACAAAAAAATCAATTTATCAAACTTAAGAATTATATAAAACTCCTAAGTATTTACTCATCATTGTGCTTCACAGACACATAAAAAATCTGGTAGATCTCAAGAAGAAAATTTCACATTTATAGTAAAAGATTTCAACGACCCTGAGAGAGCATGAGATATAATGTCATTGAGGGTTATAAGAGCAAATGCAAATTTAAAAGAAATTTTCTGGTCTTATCTCAGATCATTTATTTTACAAACTTGTAGTTTAAAGTTTGCCCCATCTTTCCCATGTATAAAGAGTTTTAAAGTCATACAATGTTTTTGCTGTAGGTTCTGACTTTCAAGCCTTGACCACATTGAGCAAATATCCTAACAACAAGATCTCCATAATGGGGGATAACATGCTCATTTCCCAGGAATGTATTTCTTAAGAACTTTGGAAACAAATTTTATGATGAAATCAAAACTATCTCCCAGTTTCTGTGGGATGTTAGGAATCTAATTTAGGCAGAACTATTGATCCAAGTAGCAAACCTATCTTTTGGCAGAAATATACAAAACTTATTTTTATTTTGAATTTAGCAAGTAGGGAAAACCACTTCATCTACCAGGTAGGCTTAGGAAATACAGATAGTGGCATGAAGTCCTGCTGTCTGAGAACTAGTTGTTTATCGTAACAACACAGTACATGACTAAAATTTGAGATTAAATTACTAATAGTATATCAACATTGGTTCAATAATTGTGGCAAATGAACCACACCAAAATGAAGTGTTGATAGAAGGGAAAGTGGGTTTGAAGTATACAAAAATTTTCAATTTTTATGTGCACTTAAATTGTTTTAAAATTAAAAGATAATTTTAAATTCTTTTAAATTAAAAGATAATTTTAAAGCATCAAATATTAACCCTTCATATGATTCAATAATTCTACTCAGAAATTCAGCTGAGATAATTAAAGCATATATGTTCAGTAAAAAGTTTAGTTTTTATAAGAAATATCCAGAAACCAAAAGTTACCCAATTACCTATCACTAGATGAAGGAGAAAACAAATATCGTTTATCTATTCAAAACAATTTTAACTCTGCCACACAAAGGTACTACTAGTGTTGAAACTATATAAATGAATCCTAAAACACTTTGCTTAACGAAATAATTCAGTCAAATGTATCAAATGTTATGATTTTATTTGGGGGAAATTTTAAAGTATATGTACTCTTATCTAGTGACAAGAGAGGTAAAATCTAATAAAGTGCTATAGATAAAAAAAAAGATTCAAGAGGAACAGGCCTCAAAAAGAGCAACTGAAAATTTTGGGAGATAGAGAATATGTTTATTGTAGTACTGGGGTTATAGATATGTCAAAACATATTAAACTATGACATTTAAATATGTGGAATATATGGTATACCTCTTGTATCATCAACTGATCCATATGAACTAAGTTAAGTAGCTGGTAAAACTCACAGTATTAAATTAAAATGTTGAATTATAATTGAATTCAAATATAAATTCATGGATAAATAAATAATGCATTTCAATTAGTAATTATATAAAATGAAGCTTCATTCTCCCCAGTGTTTTTACTTTATGCTCTTTGGCCTAGATGAAAGAGGTGAATTTTTCTTTATCATTTTAAATTTACAAATAAAATTGCATATATTTATCACATACAACATGACATTTTGAAGTATATATTTTAGAGGTGAACAGAAACTTTCCCTCTCCATATAAAGTTTAACTGGAATGATGAGACAAAGGTTAAGTAAGAGAAAAGTCTTATACAAATCTACATAGCATGCAAAAGAGGAAATACTACAACACAGAGAATCCAATAGGAAGGTGATGACCAACTAGTCTAAAACTATTCAGAAATTTATGTATCTCATTTCATTCAAGGAGGGTTACAGTGGGAAATGTAGACAATTTTAATGGATACAGTAAATGATTTCCAGGAGAACCCAAACTGTTTGGAGAATATACAATAGCCTTCCAAAACAGACAATACTTTATAAATGATTCTCTTTGGAACTGAAATAGAGGATAAGGGTGTAAGATAAAAATATGCCCAGGTGTGTTGTCAGACCACAGTCTCTCTTCTATGATATGAGTATAGTTACTGAGAACTCAGAGAAGGGACCAGAAGTAGTTTCTTCTTTGTCCAGACTTTAGGAACATAAAAGAACTTTCCAGAACAGTTTTCCTTGCAGTAGGAGGAGGAAAGTAAGGGAAGGTCATAGGGATCTTGGTTCTAAGGTAGGTTCAAAGTTCTCTTAGGCACTCAAAGTACCAATTTTGGGAGTATCATTTTTTGATTCTGAACAATATGCATTGTGGAATGGATAATCCAATGAATTAACAATTATCTCACCTAATTAATTTTTTTCTGATAAGAATACTTAATATCTATTTTTATTTGGATTTTTCAAAGATATACTATATATTTATTCACTATAGTTATCATGTTGCCCAGGTGTTAGGACCAATATTTTGTTTAAAATGACTACACAGATGAATGAGTTTCTCCAAACAATTTGGAATAATGAATAGTAACAATTTCCTGTTCAATAAACACAACAATATATTTCCCAGGAAGCTTCACTAAAAGTACATTAATATTTATAATCTATCTGAAATTATCCCAATACTCATTCCTTCCACTAAGACATTTCATTTTCCTGTTAAAATGCAAATATATTATCTGGGAGGATGAACACATTAAGTCATTATCTACTATTAGAGATGTAGTGTAATTAGCTCAATAGTCTCCCTCTATTAGGCCTACTTGATGGTCTCAGAGGGATTCTTAGCCAGGACTAGAAGTAATAGATTTAAAATAAGTTCACTTTTTAGTTATTTTGCTAAACAATTAGATGGGAAGCATAAGAGAACTTGATTATTAAGAACACACAAAAGAATGAAAACCTAGTCAGAATCTTTACTGAAATTTATTGTGCATGGAATTAAATTGCTTTAAGTATATAAAAACACTGAGACATGCAGGTGACTTCATGCTTACCCCTTTTTAAAGTATGCATATTCTAACTATAGGATTATTAGACATCTGAAAGAATATTAGTTGTTTCAACTCTGCAAAGTTAACAGGAATAATACTCATTTTATTATGCTCTACCCATGAATGCAAATGTTCTTGCTTGCAGTGGAGAGCTGGAAATATTCTAAGAATTTTGTTTTATGAAATTAAAATTCTTTCCTTTTGGATTTGCAGCAATATCATCATTCATTCTTTAGTCAGTAAAGAATTCTTATGGATCTTCATAGGTTTTAATGACAAATTTAAAACATAATTTCAAGCTTTACTTAACTCGAGTGTGTAACTTATGAATTTTAATCATATATTAGACCTGATTCACAAATTAACTTTTAAAATGTTGATTTTCATTACCATATAAAATTTTATATTCCATTGAATTTTATAGTTTAAATAAGTGTAATTGTTGATGAAGAAAATATCATCTCTGACTATCAGCACCAAAGAAAACTAGTAGAAGCCCAGAAAACAAAAATACCCAGCAAATAAATGTCTGATCCTTAAATGTAAAACTAACCGGATAATTGGCCCTAGTTTCATGTTTTCTTTCTTGTACTTTTGATCTTAATTTGGAATGTTTTTAAAATGTTAAAAAATAGTGCAGGAGAAGTGATTGAAATTAACAGCACATAACTTTGTTGGACACTGCAGTTGTCAAATAAACTCCAATGAAATGTATATGATAAAGATGGATTCTGAAACCAGTAAGATGATAGTAATAGAGAAATGTCCCAAAATGATATAAGCCAGACATAGAAAGAAAACATTACATGATCTATATTATATGTAGAATGTATATGTATAATACACGGAGATAGAAAATGAAAGAGTAGTTACCGGTAGTAAGAAAGAGAATAAAATAGAAAGATATAGGTAAAAGGATATAAAATAGCATGTATATCATGGATGTGGATTCAACTAACCTAGAGATCTAATGTCGATAATGAAAACTAAAGTTGAAAAATTATATTATTTTAAGGACAAATGCATTTTAAAAAGTTATGACCCAGAAATTCTGCTCTTATTTACCCAAGAGAAATGGAAGTATTAGGCCACATCAAAACTTGCAGGCAAGTGTCATTGGTCATTTGCTTCAATAGTCAAATACTAGAAACAATCCTAATGTTGATCAATAGATGAATAGTTAAGCACATAGTGGTATATGAATACTATGGAAGACTACTAAAGGATAAAAGATGAATCATTAATACAAGAACAAGTTGATAAATCTCTAAATAATTGTGCTCTATCTCTAAATAATTGTTCTTTCTGGAAGAAGCTGGATTATAAACTGTAAGTAAAAAGAAGAATATATACCAGAATTTTTGAATTGCTAAATATCTATTTATGATAGCATATGCCAGATAGATTTAGCAAGTTTTAAATGTTCAATTTAATAAACTGAATTAGTTTAGAAAAATGTTTCATTTAAAGAAAAATAATTTTGTACGTTTGGATTTTAATGATACTCAAACTAATAATGTAAATGTCAACAATCAAAACTAAATTATAGTATACAATCCAGATTAACAAATCCAGAAAGCAAAGATGAAAAGGAGACTAGGAAAATTTATGTCCATATACATATAAATATGTATTTTCAGTTTAAAGAACAAATGAAGATTAAAAAGATGTGATTTAATTCTCTTTAAAAATATTTCCCTGCCTTATTTATTCTTAAAGGATTCACTTTAACACATTTGCAACTACATATAATTATTTTCTCATCTCTTTGAAATGTTTAAAAATCCTTTTGAATTTTTTTGGGAGGAGTTGGTTTTTTGAGATGGGATCTTATGATGTAGTTTAGGCTGCTCTTGAACTCACTAAGTAGCCCAGAATGGCCTCAAATTCAAGGCATGGAAAACCTACCTCATCATCCCAGGTGCTGAGATTACAGCATGTATCACCATGCTTGTCCCTTTTGGATATTAAAAAGATGTTTTGTCAGTTTTATGAGCCAGGAGTTTCTTTTTTAAGAAACTAAGAATCATTTCCTTGAAATGCAAACATAAAGACAATAAACCTTTTAGTTTCTGTTAGAGGCAAGGAGTATAATTTAAAGAGTAACTTCCTTTTATAGGCAGTTGAGTTAGAAATATAGGCAGTCAGACAGGACTAGGCCTTAAAGGGAGCTGGCACAGAGGACCAGATGTCTTGTGACCTTGGAGGAGATAAACACCTCTTTCTGTGGGCCAGATCTCAAGACAAAAGATCAAGCAAACACACCCACATCCTAAAGATTGCTATTCTAAATAGATCTCTGTCACCCTGAGGAAACCAGGAGTCACCATCCCAATCCCCTACAGCAAGAGTTACTGTTCTTCAAGCACATCGCTTGCTACATGACTCACTTCCTTATTTGTTCCTGATTTAATCAATTTTACCTGAACAATTAATCTTACCGGATGAGCATAGTTCTGTCCCACCTCATGTCCATCTGCCTGTGAGTTTCCATGTTTCCTTATCTTAGACCTGCCTCGCTTTGTGGTTTTACTCTATAAAGCCCCTAGAAAAGACAGAGTCTTTGGCAACCCACTTGGGACCCCTTCTGTCTCTCACTCAGAAGCTTTCTTTCTCTCGATGAATATATTCTGCTCTTGAGCTCCATTGTTCCTAAAGTTCATTCTTTGATTTTAGAGAACATGAACTCATACCTTACATATAGAAGGTCGGGAGTTTTGTTCTTCTATATCGATAGCAGATTATGATAGATATCATACATTTAAGTTTAATAATCATTTAAGAATAAAAGGATTATTTGTTTAGAGTAGTTCTATATAGAAAAAAAATTGTGTTTCCCCAACACTATGAATATAGACATGTGTGTACATTACACACATACATACACTGACCTGTTTCTCCCCATATTTTTTCTGTTATCATAATTAAGAAAATACAAACATTTATATTTTCTAAAAATTGAAGGATTCCAGTTGTAACTGTTAACTCTGATAAGTTATCTTCATTGGATTAAGAAACCACTAGCAGCTTAGGAAAGTATCCTCCTGGTTATGTCTGTGTGTATCATGAAAGTTTTATCTTGAAAGTTGTATCATGAAAGTTGCCCATTTATGTATAGTCTCTGGCTCCTTTTCTTATTGATATTTCTTTTCTGCTCATCTCTCTTACCACTATTAACTAAACATCTTTGCTCTGTTGTTCCCTTCCACTATGCTACTTTTGCCTTGGAGCCAGCTGACCATGAACTAAATTGCCAAAATCAAGTGATGGATTAAAGTTCTTCTACTTTAAATTGTGAGTATTAGGGTAATTACTCTGGCAGACAAATTTTCAAGACAGCACAGCATTCAGGAAATGGATTGGGAACTGTTGGTTTTTTTTAGCCAGGTTTAAAGTGAGTGTGAAGACAGAAAGCTAAGCAGAAAAAATTTTTAAATTTATTTTTTTCCCAGAAAGAATCATGTATAAAATTGGGGCCAACAGAGAAATGATTATTAAAGGTATTAACACCATTAAAATGAAACCAAGTACTTTGTACTGAAACAAGAAGATGCCTGATGACATTTAGGAAGCGTCAAAACTCCACCCATGGCATGCTCTAAAAGTTGAAAGTGTCAACTTTTCATCTGAGAAGAATCTTTGGGACCCCTACTTAAGAAGGGTTTCCTAGGGATTAGTTCCCAGGGATTTATTTTACTATGTTCACATATGCAGGCAAAGAAGCCACTGTAGCTATGGTCTAAGATACCTGGCATTTGCTTTAACTGACAGAAACTCTTGGCTTATTACTAGCATGCAGAATACAGAAGTTGTGGGGTCAGAGAGGTTTCAATTCAGTTTCCAGTGGAAGTCCTGGAATACAAGGCAAGGAGATCCTAGGTAAGCACTGCATGCAGTTGTGAGAATGAAATCAAAGGTGTAGAGGAAACAGCAGGGAGTTGGAGATGCCAGAAATGTGGAATGTCAGGTGAGGAAAACTGCAAGTTGTGATTAAAGTCAGGCTGTGTAGCATTGTGGGTTGGAACTAGCAAGATCGTAGTGATTGGGTAAGCCTTTGAAACTCACATTTTGCCAATATGAAACTATAGAACTTAGTGTTTTTGCACTGCTGGGTTTTAGTCTTGCTTTGGTACAATTATTTTCTATCCCCTTATTCCTTAATTTTGAAAGTGGTTTATTTTCCCACTGCCATTGTATTTGGGAGCATTTAATTTGTTTTTGATTTGTAGACATTCACAGGTAGGTTTGTCTTGAATCTCAGAATAGACTTTGACTTGGATTTTTTACCAATGCTAGGACTGTTGAAACATTGGGGAAAGGAGTGCTGTGTTTTGGCTGTGTAAGGGAAAGTGATAGCTTGTTAGGTGGAAATACTAACTTACTGTGTTTATTTGGAGGTTATGATTTAAGGAGATACAATTATGTATAAAGCTGACAATGGGTGTATTGTGACCCTTAAGATTAATAGGTCAACTTCATTGAAGTAAGAAATGCCTTACAGGTTAGTAAAGCATACTCCTGGTCGTGTCTGGGTGGTCATAGAAGTGTGACTTTGGTTACTGTCTGTGAACCTAGTCCTCACAGACATTGCTCCACTGCGCTGCTTCCAGTCCCTCATGAACTAAGAATCTTTGCTCCACTGTGCCCCAAACCATGCCAAATTCAACCTGTCCTCTTTTAAATCGTGCATGTTGGATATTTTGTGCTAGTGATAAGAAAGCTAACTAATTTAAATCATGAAAGCTTGTTCTAGTAAAAGGTTTTTTTTTGTTGTTTTTTTTGTTTTTTTTTTTTGTGCAGCACCAGGGATTGAACTCACAACCTCATGTCTGCCAGACAAGTGCTTAAGCCACTGAGCCCCCAAGCCCTAGTTTTTTGAGGCAGTGTCACACTATGTAGCTCAGGCCGGCTTTGCGCTTGCGTTGTACCCCAAGCCAGCCTCAAACTCACCACACTCCTACCTCAACCTCCAGAGTGCTGGAATTAAAGGCATGCGCCACCACGCCCAGCTAGTAAAAAGTTTCTTATATCTCTCAAACATCCTGGTTAAGAGATATTCTTTTGTACTCCTGAGGCCTTATAAAAAGATTATTGAAAATAGAATATAGATTCAGTAATGCTATTTTAAATTATATAATTAGAATTTTTTATACTATGTATGCACATTCAGTTAGATATTTATGATAATCCTAATGTATAGTTTTAGAATATGAACAGGAAACTCCTGGAATAGTTCTTCTTATAACTACTTGTATCAAATGAATTCTTGGATTCATTACAGTTTTTAGAGGTGATGGGGACAAATGAGATGATTTTGTAGATGAGAAGCATTGTGTATTTACAAGAATTTGATCCTATGGAAGTATTTCCTTGTGAAAGTATTCAAGGATCATATATTTTTCTGGCTCTGAACACAAAGTCATGAAAGCCTTTTTCTTCTAAAGGTGCAAGGATTTTATAAGAACATGCTTGAATGTGTGTGTGTTTAAATCATTGTAGTCTGGAAGTCAGTGAAACCTTTCTGTTTTTGCACTAAAACCTTTCTGCATCCTAGTGCATTCTTTTCTTTTTAAAAGCTGCTTTTTAGCTTTATATATATATATCACATGCTTCATTTGCATACTATTTTTCTTGAATTTAAACTTTGAGATTTTTTTCTGTATGTTTGAAAATGTCTTTGTTCACTATATTGCCATATTTATACACATAAGTCTACTTTTATTAATATATACAATGCAGAATTTTAAAATTACATGTTTATCATCACTAAATAATAAATCATATATTCTTTTTTTGTAAAAATTCAATTTTTAAACTTTGTGCTTCCCTAGTTCATTTTACTGACTGTGTTTTGTATTTCTTCCAATTAATCTCAGCTTTAACCTGGACCAACAAAGATGGTTTGGCTTGACCATACAGTCTTTGGCAACCACATTTTCTTTATTCTTCTCTCACTTACCCCAGACTTTATCACAAGAATCTTTGAAAAGTAATACTTTGGATAGTAAAACACACAGCAGTATAAAAATTTATAAGCCTGTAATGCAGATAATATCTCAGTTATCTCCCCGTTTTTATTACTGACATTAGTATCTGTGTCTTCTTTCTTTTTTCTTAGCCTTAATGAATGTATTCATCTCCTTAGAGAGTAACATTTGTGCTTTATTTTTCTAATGATTATCTGTTTTTATTTTCATTTATATCTACTCTAATTTTTGTTGCATATTTTCTTCTTACATTACCTTCAGTTTTTTTCTTAATTTCTAGGATAAAAAATTAATGAACATTGAATTTGCACATTTCTTTCTCAACAGAGGATGTGGGAGTTTTGGCTCCTCATTGGACCTCCACGGATACCACTTGAGTGAAGGGAAAAACTTGTCCTCCTGTGACCCAAAGACTACAAAAGGTGCTGTCCTGATCCTGAATTATTTAGTGCTGGAAGATTCTGATTGTTGCTCACGTCTCCTCCTGTGAATCCAATTCAGCATCAAAGTGAATTCTGGATGGTCTCTATTGAGCAGTGTTGTTACTACACGCTAGGAATGACATTGTGAACTTCTTAATTAGACCTTCATTACTCTTACTACAGTTGAGAAATGGGTGACTCAGCACAACCTGTTTTAGGTGCAATTCCAGGGATCCCACTTAGCCTTTGCTGACTTTTATACAAAGTGCTGCAAATTTATCTGTGATGTTGAACAAGTATAGAGAAGTTATTTAAAATGTTTCTGTCTTTCTAAATTGCACCTTTTTAGTCTTTTCGGCCTTTTTTTTTTCTATACACTTCAGTGTGTTTTGTTTGCTATCTTTAGGTTTAAATTTGGACTCCATGAGGTAAATTGAAAAACCAGGAATATCACCATTGTGTTGTTTTCCTGGGTAGATTCAAAAGTCTTTTGCAGCCTTGCCTTATTTTTTGGAACTTTTGAAGACTTCTTATCTTTATTTCACCTAAACTGTACATAACTTTTAGCTGTGCTTAGCTTAGGAATTGGAAAATCTAAATATGGTACCTATTTCTGGTAAAGTTGATTGGATTTGTTTTAAATAGACTTTTTTTAATGGTTGATGGTTTTATAACTGTTGACAATTATTTCAGTGCACTGACTCTTTATTCCTTTATAACAATTTTCACAAACTTTGCTTTCCTTTGTGTGTGTATATATAGATGTTAAACATGAAAGTGAATAAAAGAAAATAAATTTATACAAATGTCTTACAAATTCCACAGACTTCATTCATAAGAAATTATAAATTTTACTATATATAAGCCCCCATTGTTTCAGTTTTTGTAACACATTTTAATGCTATTCTGAGAAATGTTTTCTAGTCAGTATTCTTTTTAGACTGGGAATTGAAGCCATCAAATTTATTTATTTTTCTTTTTAAATTAATTTTAATATCTTTTCTATTCTTTTTGACACATTTATTATATCAACTACAATGCAGAAACTCAATATGGAACTTGTTTTATTTGCCAGTTAAATGAATGTCACAAGGTTAATCTCATTTCTCTTGTAACGAATCAATATATGGTTTATGGTGCTTTAATGGAAAGCAAATAAACTGAATGAGATTTTATATTATTCTGGTTTTATGGCATTTTCAATTTTATACCAGAAATTTTCATTTGGTATATTTTTGAGTTATCACATAAAAAAAGTTTTCCCTGGATTATTCTAAAAGTTATTTAGCTTCAACAAAACAAAACAAAACAAAACAAAACAAAACACCCAAAGCATAATCTTGGAGTAAAAATAGTTCTCTGAGATCACATCCTGACTAGGGGTATAGTTTTACAGCAGTTAGTAACCTGCCCTAATGGAAAAAGTAAGGGATTTGAAGGCTGGTGTTTTTATTGTGCCTTTCACGGGATGCTTCTTCTACTCAGTGGTGATTGCAATGTTCAGTTGTCCTTCCTAATAACCAGAGGCTCCCTCATGTATGAAATTTGTGACTTTTGTCTCATCCAGGTCCAGTTTATGCCTCCTGACCATTACGTGTGCACTGGAGGTCAAAGCTGTGTTTTTCTATTGTCCTGCTGGAAAAATCAAGGTACAAGTTCAATACACCACCAGAATAGAAAATGAATTCTAAGATTAACTACCTATTGATCCCAGGCAGGGAGGGGTCGTGAGTTAGTTCTTCATTCCTGGGTCTCAGGAAACTGGAATGCAGAGTTAGGCAGAAAGGAGGGTTTTGTCAACTAGTGATATATAGAAGGGAAAGGGTGAGAGTCACTTTAAGATCCAGGACAAATGCCTGAATAGTGGCTTTAAAGGGAACAGTGGGAAAACAGGACTCCTATTCTTCCAGGTATAAAGCTGATTCTTAAATTTTTACCTCTGGTGAACTGCCTTAGCCACTGGTTGTGGCTTACAAATGTGTCTAGGCGAACTGAGCCCTGCTTCTGCAATAACTTAAACTTGTATCACAAATGGCAAATAAAATGTTAAGGATTAACTACCCATGTATGTGCAGTGGTAATGGTTTTCTTCTTAAATCATGAATTATTCAAATGAAATTTACTGCGCACCAGGTATATCCTCATCATTTAAATTCAGCATAAATAAATTTATGGATATTATGGTAGATACCACAAAGTAAAACATGGCATTTTAAACCTTGAAAATAGCATTCATCTGCTATAATTTATTAGGGTCTGTCTTAGTTACTTTTTGCTCGTTGCCGAGACAAAATACCTGACGCCCAAAGTTAGGGAAGGAAAGGTTTATTCTTACAGTTTCTCGGGAGTTTCAGTCCATAAAGTGGGCTCCAAGGCAGCATGGGATGATGGGGCTACAGTTCATGGCAGCTGCAAGCTGCAAGCCGCAATCCACACTGGCGAGAGAGAGGACGGAAGCCGGGAAGCAAGCAAGAGGAAGACCCGCCTTCCCTTATACTGTATCTCAGCTCCACCCCTGGGTGGGTGTAGCAGTCACGTCATTAATCCTGGTGCTAGACAACAAACTGATCACAAGCATCAGACTCAGCCCCATCAAAAGTATGAGGACTTGGGGGTACATAGCATATCCTATACAGGGTCTATGTATATATTTTAAGCATCTTCTTAATAAGAGCAAAAACTTATTATCATAAACTTTAATTTTAATTATTTTATGAAACATGAAATTAGAATGTATTTCTTTTCTACTTGCCATTCTTCCTATTTAGTTATACTCTTATATTTAATTAAACTCATATTCCATATTTTAGTATTCACAAGATTTTGTAATGAAATTCAAAAACTACTGTTAAATTCATAAGAGAATGCATTCTTTTATTGATTTTAAAATATACACCCATTTAATAATAAATCTTTTAATCATTTAAATGTCAATCATCTTACTAAACATTTTAAATGTGTTACTTTACTTGATTTTTACAAGAGTCCTAAAATAGAGGACCACCTTTCTCAGTTCTATTGAAAATATCACAGATTTTTATAGGTTAAGTAACTCTCAAGCAACTAGAGTTTCTAAATTCTAACCAATATTTGCATATTTCACACTCTAAAATTTTAAATATTACAATATATTGTCAAGTGTCAATCAAAAGGAATTACCACAGAACTTTGTTAAGTCAATTTTAAAGTACTCACTCCAAGGTAGGAAAATGAAGTCTAGAATATTAGACACAGTTACAGTTTGTCCTTCAGCACAGGTTAGAGTCTAATTTACCACGGGTCATGTAAAATATCTAGAAATAAAAACCATCCTACAGCTATAAAATCAAACAGTGACCTTTAAAATCCAATATTGGAGACAAACAACTTTTGCCTCCAGAGGCTGTTGAAGGACAAAATAGGGATAGAAAAGTAGGAAAGTTCACTCCTGATTCATTTGATATATATATATGATATATATATAACATATATAAATACATATATAACATATATAAAATATATACGACATATATATATGTTTATATTTTTATAAATTTTTCTAGCTAGGAAAGCATTCAATAGACTCAAGAGCTTAAAATGCCTTTTCTTTATTCCTGAAACTTACAAGTAAAAAAATTACAAAAAGCAAAAAACAAAGAAACCAATGAAAAACCCACCAAAAATATCCCTGCTTTAGAAACAAATAAACAGGTAGCTTTTAATACTGGTCTCACAGTGAAGAGGATCAATGGGGAATACATATCGTCCTTTTTTCCCCAATCTTCCTGTAATTTCACTCACTGAAATAAGTTTCAGGACTAAAATCCTTAAAATTATAAGAAATTTAATTAGAAAAGCTATTTACAGTGTATAATTAGAATACACAAAGAAAGTTGTTACCTATTTTTTGAGTCCTAATTCAGTTCATGCAGTTAATGATATTTTCCATATAGCCACTGAGATTATTTAATAGAGGAAGAAATATATGCTTGCTTAAATTATTTTAGCATGCCACGACAAAACTTCTAAATAGTGTTGTTTATAAACTATCATACTAATGATTATATTACAATATTGTAAGAATATTTCAGGGATAATCTCAAAAACAGCAGTTTGACAAAAATTAAAGTGAAGCCCCGCAATAAGCATGTTTGGCATATACAATATAGCTTCTAATACAGGTGGTGAAGGACCACACTTGGAAAAAGACTGCACTGGAGCAGGGAATAGGCAGATGTTTTACTTTGACTAGTGAAGCAAACCTAAATATGGGAAACACTTGATTTTCATTTTTTTTATTTTTCAATTATTTTTATGTGATTTTTATGAGAGTTTTATTGTTGCTGTTTGCATGCTTTTTGGCAGCACTTAGGATCAAGTTGGGACCTTGTGTATGCTAGGCAAGGACTTTTGCAAAGTTACATCCCCAATCTTATTCTTTTTATTTTATTTTTCATTTTTCTTGAATTGGAGAAAATTTGTGGTCATAGTCAAAAAACCACATCAATCCTGTCTGGCAGGCGCGAGGCTGTGAGTTTGATCCCCGGTGCCGCAAAAAAAAAAAACAAAAAACAAAACAACAACAAAAAAAACACATCAAGAGATCAGCAACATTTCACAAACATAACATTCAATGAAATAAGCAACTTATAGATTATATATAATATGAAAAGACAATTGTAAAAATTAAAGTTTTGAGTACTGTGCTGACTTGTCGTGAATATGTACAGTGGATTGCCATTATTCATGGGAGTTATAGTCTCTAAAGTTTTCCCCAAACACTGAATTAGAAATTACTGAAATACTGCCTATAAGGTAACATCGAATTAGGTTCTTATCAACTTCTGGTCAATACACTTTTTTATGCATCAATAAATAATTGTTAATCATATATATATATATATATATATATATATATAGTTCATTAACATTGAGCACTTGGTCAATAACTCTACAATTCACAGCAAAACAAATCTATCTAACCCTCATATCTTCTCTGTGAGTCACAGCATAACTTGCTTACACTTAAGAACACTATCATTTCGACACTCTCTTTGAGCCACTTTAAACAGTGAGATCACTGATGAAGTCACCACCACCACAAAAAAACCCAAACCTGAAAAAATGGCACAAAACAGACACTGAAAAGAGCACCTATTTCCTGAAACTAGAAGGTGGAGCATTGCCTTGTCCAAAGTCAACTAGTGATGTGTAAGAACTCTCAGAATCCTTCACATACTACACAGGTATCTGACTGAAAACATCACTGTGATTTGACTTGGGAATAACAAATTTGAATGAGTGGGAAATTTGCAATAGATATCTGTGATGAATGAGGACTGTCCATCGAGGAATGCAAAGAATGTACGTTTACAGTGTCAAGGAATTCTCTGAATCCAAAGAGAATGAGATCTGGGAAGATATTTGGAAGTCCTGACAATATATTTATTAAACTTTGGTAGCTTAAGTATTATTTTCTGTATTAGTATTGAAAATATGAAAATATATTTTTATGCTATTCTGCATATATGGGTGAGTGATAACAGAGAAGAATACACTAACACATAAAGTCTGTACATAGACGAAGATACACTTTTCTTCTGTAGTTCTAAGAATTCTTTTTGTTAAAGTTTAAGTAATTTCTATTTCCATATTTGATATTTCTATGTAAAGATATTTTACCTCCATGAATTCTATGGAAAAAAATTCACTTTCCAGTTAATTTATAATGATTTATTTGCTGATCTTAAATATTTTGTATATTTAGGTGTTTTTTCTGTACTCTATCTGAAACAATATTGACATCTGTTTTAATGTTTCAGGTTTATATTTTTTGATAAATAGTATATTGCCACTATTAAAATCTCATAATTTTTTGTTCTCTGAAAAATATTTTCTAACTTTTTGCTTATATTGGCTGCCATCATTCTATACAACAAAACATATTATGTAAGACAAATAAAAATCTATAAATGAAATTATGATATTTCATCAAGTATGAAATACATTACAATTTTAGAGTTAGCATTTAAAAAGTTGTGCATCTTAAAATAAATAAAATGCAGTGTTTTCTGTGTTGAGTTCTAAAATATATTTTCTTAAAACTGTTTATATATGCATTAAACTTATTTTTTAAAAAAATTAAACCCTTTTTAAGCTCCTATCTTGAAAGCTAGTATAAAACTCTCTATATTCTGGACTTTTATACTTCTCATTAAAATTTTTTAGACATTTGTCTAAATGCAATATGTTTTTAAAGATTATTTTTATATATTTATATATCCCTATCTAGTACTTTCAAAGGTTATTGTGTTTTCTTTAAACTGTTCAATCTGATTTCTTCTGATGTAAAATAATGCTATTGATTTTCTACTCCTACCTTATGATACTTCAATTGCTTGTATTGCTTTTGTTTGTCTCTTGATGATTTTGGGTTTTGTAAGTATATGATGCTATTATCTGCAAATAATGATAATCTGATATCTTTCCTACATTTATGGTCTTTATTTTTATTTTGCAACTTAATGCATTTATTACCAGATAAATTCAGTTAATTTGATCCCTCTCGGAATCGTGCTCTTTCCTTCCTCACACATCAGTACCACTTGTACTTAGAATTACCAAGGAGAGATAATGTGTTTTTGAGTGGTATGTCTGTATTTTCTTGTTTGAGTGTGTAACCAGTGAAGATACGCTTTTACGAACATACTGTTCTATACACTGTTGTCTTCAAAAAGCATTCTCAAAAATTGTTACAGCCTTGTAGCTATTTATATAATCTTTCTAATTTTTTCCTAGGCACTTTTACTCACTTGCTTTAACTTGTGATTTCCTCTAGTCACAGAACAGATAATGAGTGCATGTATAAATCAGACAAAAGAAGTACCATGAGATGAAAACTTATGATGCTTACTTCATGGACTCCAAACTTTTCCCTGAAAAAAGTTTGACTAGGTGGGAATAATTTTTATAAACTATGTTTATCAACATCTTTGGAAGATTTCCTTTTAAAAGGAGTTTTAAGTGGGAAGCACTGGTACCTGCCTGCAATTTCAGCACTTGGAAGGCTGAGGTAGAAAGTTTGCAAATGTGATTCCCCCTGGGCAATTTAGTGAGGCACTGTCTCAAACTAATAAATAAATATGACTGAGTATATACCTCAGTGTGAACATGCTGGGTTTAATCCCCTATAACACACACACTCACACACACACATACACAATCAGGACAGAAAATAGCACAGTAAGGGAAGTAGGCTAAAATTCTGAAATATTTAAGTTTATTTATCGATATCAACCTCTTTATACATAGGATTAAAATCATCGTGAATTTGAATTTTAAAATTTCTATGAACAGTATTACTTTGTTTTGTTTTTTTAAAAGTTGAAGTTGGGAAGAATTCTAAACTGAGAATCTGGTGAATTAACCTGTCATATGAGCCACCATTAGTTGGCACCAGTATGTATGTGATAATTGAGCTATATATTTAGATGCTGAAATACAAAGAGCCTTCATATCACACTGGAAAATATATTTTTCAACAAATAACTATAACAATGTTTTTTATGATATATTTTAAAATTTTATTTTGACAAATTCATTCTAATTTTGAATTAATTGGTATGTATCAAAAATAACCACATTAATTTTTTTACAGATCCTCTAATACAACTTTGAACACTTTAATTTTAGTGCCATATTCCACTTCTGCATATTTATTTAAACTTATTCTCCCTCAAATTGAAGAATCCTAATTCTGATTATGCCTCTTCTTCTTTAATTTCACTCCTCTAGTAACCTATCATTCCTTAAAATTCTAGAAAGCATACATGCGTAAATCAAGTTTAGGCAAAGAACCACTTTGAACATTAAGAGAGCATGATTACAAACTTTAGTGTAATCGATTCATGGTTTCTTGAGCCAACATGAATTACTAATGTCCATTCTGAGGGTGACCCTAGAGACAGAAATGAACAGCAAGAAATGATTTGATTTCTTTTGTCTAACTCCATCTTCTCTGTCTCAGCTCTCTACAAACAAGGATAGATGGGTTTGACCTCAAATACAACTCAAATACAACTGGATTAATAAGAAGCAAAAATATCAAGTACAGATGAATTACAATACACTGTATTTTTTCCAGTTCTTGCTGTTGTTGGCCTTGAATTGATCATGGCCTTCCTGGGCAAAAGGAAGCTGACAGATTTTCTCATCTTTTTGAACTCACAGAAGAAAACAACAACACATTTTTGCCATTAAATACAGAGCAGAATCAAAATAAAGAAAGAGGTGCTTGTGAGAGAATGGCATATACATATTCCCTACCCTTGCATTCTTACTAATGATATACTATGGAAAAGAGATCACCCGTGAGGATCTTCTTGTCACGTGTCTTCTGATTTTGTTGTTACTGTTTTGCTTGAAACAGTTGTTTCTCATCTGTATCCAGAGTACTTAGCCAAGGATACGTCTTACTTCATCAAGGGAAAGAGAGGCACAGAGCTGGTAGATCTCTTTCCAGGTGTTACAGTTTATACATTGTGTCAACTTGATAAGTCTAGAAGCTTAATTAAGTAAGGCAGCAAGTCTACATCCCGGGGTGTAGAGCAAAGCAGTTACCTGTTCACTGTGTCAATTTGAGAAGGTCAGAAGTTTAGCTAAGAGACTCAGCAGGGAGCCAGGGTTCTTACTTTGTAAACATCCTCATCCTGTGCAAAGGAAGGCAAGGAGATTTGTGAATGCTACACCCACTCTGGGGGGGAGGGGTGTCCTGTGTACAATACAAGGGAGGAGAAGAGGCTTGCTCTTGCCCGCTTTTATTCTGGCTGCTTTTGCTCAGCTGCTGCTTTGAAGTGCTGTCCCTGTACCATGCCACCCTGCCTTGGGAGCCAGCTGATTATGGACTGAAACCTCCAAGATCTGTAAACTAAATAAACCTTTCTTTCCCTAATTTTGGGCATCAGGTATTTTATCTCAGCAATGAGTGAAAAGTAACCAAGACACCAGGTCCTCTATTGTTTCCACTATAGTATATAACTCTTCAGTTCAGTTACTTAGGAACACTGAGGTTAACTGTCCAACCTCTGAAATCTCACGTAAAGAAACTGAAATTTCCCATCCTGTGAGTAAAATTTACAAAACTATATGTTAATTCAGAGAAGATGCAACATTTCCTACTTTGAGAATTCAGGTCTAATTAAATGCCCTTCTTAACTGTACTCAGTTTTGGTACCTGAACAAATCCAAGTAGAATTATCTAAGGTCTATTAGAAAAGACAAAATTGGACATAAATAACTATCAAATAAACAACGTGTAATAACCTAATTTAGAAAATACAATTGTATGTCTAAGATCAAAAGTGACCAATATAATTGCTTATACCTAAGGAAAAGGTTTCTCATAAAGTAGAAATTACAAAACAAAAGTGGTGCCCTAGACAGCAATATTTGAACAATATTAGCTCTAATCTAGCTTCATATTTCTGTTAATAACCAGGATGGATTACAAAGTCTTTGTAATATTTGGAGAAAAGCCAGTGAAAAAGGAACCTAGGAGATAAGACTTCCTTGTTTTATGATTTCAGCAGAATGTCTGTCAATTGTTGCTAGCTTTTGGAAGTTTATAACCTGTGAAATTAAAAGTAAATTGAGTTTGGGAAGTAGGAAGCTGAACTGCTTAAATGTTTAGAAAAATATGCAGAAATGCTTTTTTTTAATTGAAAACTATCTTATCTTTTAAAAGCAGTTGTACTAGTAAGAATTAGACTCCTTCAGTGTGTTTTAACCAGACTGACACTCAGCAAAACCTTTTGGTTTGAATTACTTGGGTCTTTTTGGCCAGCATTTCCTAGTATAGTAAGTCTATAGTATGACAGAACTTCAGCCTAGTTATTCTCTTTAAGACACATCAATCTCTGTATCTTTTACTGTTTTAATTATAGTGCCATATCTTAAGTCAAAATGGTCTAAAGCAAATGATTTTAGATAAAATTGTTTAGATAATATACCACTGTAACTATAACAATGAAATCATATAAGAATACACATCAAATTATTGATAGTTATTACTGTTGATGAGTGAGATTGAATAATGAAGGGTGAGAACGATGATTTATTTTTTTCTTTTATAAATCTGGATATTTCACATTTACCTTAATAAAATGCATGCTGTAAAATGTGTGTATAATTAAAATATGGAGAACTAAAAACATATGAATGTAAAAGCTGAATTATAGAAGCTTCACATCTTCGTTTTGTTCCAAGGGATTTTCATCTCCAAAGCTAAGTCATGGCCCAAATAATGCACCCATCAGACTGTCCCTTCAACATTTTCTCAGTTAAAAGAAAGAAAAGAAGCAAACTCATAATCAGCAGGGATAGACTTCTATTCATATTTGCCTTTTCAAAAACATTGGTGTATCCTTGCAGTTACCTAAGAATAGAATACAAGTGGCAGATATTCCCACTTACCTTGTTGGGCATCATTAATAGAATGTTTGCCATCCAAAACTCTACCTATTCTGAAGAATTTCCTATTCCGGTGACCTCACAAACAATAGAGACAGTGAAATGTGTCTAAGGAGAATAAGATCTGAGGGACTTTCCCTCTCTACATAATAGGTTTTTGTCTATCAGAAGAGAAATTGGCTTTTTAATCTGAGGTTTTTCTGAGTAACCTGCATTGTTCTTTGCGACTTTGTTTCTAATTTCTATTGGGTTTTATTTCTACTTATTTGTTTAAAATTTGATTTTATTTTCTACCTGTGTGGTAATGAAACCCTTAAACTTCAGGAATTGTCATGCTTTGTGGTCTCATTTTGTATAATCTTGTTACTGGAAGAAGAAAGTATTAGTTCTGGAAAGTATTATATTTACATATGAAAAGTAGAAGATGGATATTAGATTTTTATGAGACTAATGAAGATTTGAAAACTTTTTAGAATCATATTTCTCCAAATATAAGTTTTCTTGTAAATAAAAAACTTTCCCGAAGTGACTTTGAATTAGTAGACACTGATAAATTAAGAGAATGATGTAGTATTTGCATATACTATTTGTGATAACTTTAAGACATAATTTTAAGAGTTATTTAAAACCACCTGCATAGCCATCATTTGATGTATAGTTAATTTATTTTTGAATTGTAAGGTCCAGCTTTAACAGAAGTGAATGATGATGATAGAACATAAAATATCAATCTTTTAGTGTAATAGACTTTGTCTTGTAGTGTTAGAAATAACTACATTATTTATTTTCTCTGAAGAGATGGATTCAGTTTGAATTAATGAGTTGTCTAATAGGTAATATCTGATCTATTTGTGAGTGCCATGGGAGATGTATATTTTCTCTCCTTAAAGAAGAGCTGATTTTAAAGGGCAGTATTTTAAAAATTAGCATTGGCAAGGGTTGTCTGGTGGGTCAATAATGTAGTCTAAATTTTTTTTTCTTATGAACTTTTGCTGAATAATGTATTGCTTAGAAAGTTCTTCCTTATATGTTATATTTAATACTCAATGTAATTTGTTTGATATGTCATTATTATCGTGTTAATTTAGGGGAAAAATGAGATTCACAGAGGCTAAATGACTTGCCAAAGTATAGATACATCAGTCTCAAGTAAATGATTCAATCTCAGATATTTTAAGTCCAAATTCCCATCTTGTTTTCTGTGAGTATCTGTATATGACTTTTACACAACATATCATATTTTAATTGTTTTTGCTTACCCACATAGCAAAATTAAAAACGTTTTTCTAAAAATACAAAACTCAGTGTTATTTTCTAATTTTTTGTCATGCAAATACAATAGATTTGTGAAAACAAAAATTAGTACTTTATAAAATATTTAAAACTTATATTTGAAAAATAATTACTTTTGAAACCATACACAGTGAGAAATATTGAAGAGATATAGTCTTTTGCTATTAAGAAATTGAAAACTGTAGTTTTAGATGATAACTGAGATGAGAGAGCCACATGTTTAAAATCACCCTGGCCAATTTAGTGAAACACTTTCTAAAACAAAATTGTAGGGATATAGCTAAGAATAAACGTTTTGCCTAGCATATGTGACTCTGGAGTCAAATGAAAGAAGAAAGGAAGAAAGGAAGGAAGAAAGAAAGGAAGCAAGGAAGGAAGGAAGGAAAGGGGAGAATTTCCTTCATTCATAAATCTCCCTACTTGTCTCTCTGCAGTCAAACATTCTGAGCAATTTCCCGTACTTACAAAACTCTAGAGGAAGAATTTCCTAAGTATGAAATCATAGACACAGATATATACTCACATGTAGACAATTGTAGTCTGGAGACAAATGTTTTGTTAAACATAGTTATCACAAATACTATCTTTCAGTCTCCACCGTACTTCTTCCCTTCTATGTAGGCTCTTGCAAAACGGGTTTTAATTTTTATCAAGTCAAATTTATCAATTTATTCGTTAAATACATCTTCTGAACTTATATAATTATTTACAAATATAAATGACTGTTTACAACAAGCATATGTTTAACGATTTCTGTCCTAATTAACATTATTTTAAATTGTAACTCATATTTGATGGTTATCTAAATCTACAATATAAAAGTCAATTTTATAGTACATTTAATCAAATCTTTATTAAACATATTGGTCATACACATTTGTTATTTTGTGATTTTTTAAAGATCTTCATTTTTCTGTAAAATAAATCCCTGGGAATGAAATATGCCCAGATATATAAATTTCTGACATTTATTTCAAAATTCTCATCTTGTAAAACTTGTGATACAATAGACTTATTCTGAATCCCATGTTTTTGTGCAAAGAATACACACCATAATGAAAAATACACATACTAATTTAAAGAAGTTTCTGAAATTTTCGAACCATAAAACATTACAATATTTTGGTATTCTGAACTACATACTATAGTAACAATACACTTATAATAGATTTAAGCCTGTAAAATATGAACTTGTAAATGTTAGCAATAAATAACAACAATATTAAACTGTTTACACTTTTAATTTTCTAAAATGACATTTAAGAAATGCATTACAAAAAAAGAGAAAGAAATGCATTACTATACAATGAAATGATAAATGTATTTTGGAGTCAAATTGAAACTGTTCATAAAAGTATGAAATATTAAAAGGTACAATGACTGTCTTGGTTACTTTTGTCTCATTGTTTGCCTCCATGACTGCATGAGGCTTGGGGGGTCATTCAACCTGAACCATAACAATGACCTACTGCAACCCAAAACTCACTTATCACAAAGTGCCAACGCTGCAGTTAAACCTGAATATTAATATTTTAATATAGAAAAAACAACTCTATTTCAACATGTTTTGTCTTAAATGGAAAATACAATAACCCAAGCATGACATAGGTTCACCATCACTGTCGTATATGAAAAGAAGATGCAATAAATAATTAATTAATTCCCAAAAAATTCAAAGTTTTCACATTAGTTTAATTTAATATAGATTGTTATCAGTGCTTTCTGTCTGTAAATTGTTGTGTACACACATCATGTATTGCACCTATTCTACATTGTAAGAAGACTGCTTCATATTCAAATGAGGCTATTTATTTGCATTTCATAAAAATTAAATTTGGTTTCCACTGAGGTCTTATGTTTTCTGTTTAAAACAGTACATTAAAAACTATTCCTAAGAAATAAATGACAGCTAGTAAAATACTAAGAACTTCAAAAGCAACTTAAAATTAAGAACACATTTATATAATCAAAATATGGTCATAAAAGAAATGGTGATATGCAACAATTTTATTAATTTTTTAAACTTACATTAGAAATGCCTTTTCAATTCATGACAGCAGAGGATTACATTATGCTTTGGGTAAAGAGTTTATAATAAGCAGGCACAGCATAATGTAAAACAATATTAAATTACATTGAAATTCCCAAGGTAAACACATGGTTTTCAATGTCTGTATCTTTCTAATATTGGTCATAAAAATGAATTTAAGGCGATGGCTGTCCAATATGCATCTGCTCTTACTATTGCATATGGGTTTATTTTTGAATCAAAATTTTATCTCAAAATTATCAGTATTTCTTAGAAGATGACATGCTTGTTCTAAGTAAGAAAATGCTAGAATTCCTTAGGTGCTCACTTAATAGGCCAAAAGGAAAATTTTAAGTATTTCAAATAAATTGAACACCTAAAGCAAATGAATCCTTGAAATATAATGCTGGGGAAAAATGATTTTTTGCTTTTGGTAAACAGGTAACATGAAATTTATCCTCTTAAGCACTATTAACTACAAACTATAATATAGTAAATCATAGGCACAGTGTGATAGAGTAGAATTCTAGAACTAGTTCATCATGAATATTTGAAACCTTATTCTGATTCCATAGCAACCCTCCAATTCTTCTCCCTCTGTCATCTAGCATCTCCATTTAATTCTGATTCTATGCATTTGACAGTTTAGATGCCTACTATAAGCAGAATCATGTGGAATGTGTGTTTATATGACAAAATGTCCTCAAGATCCATTCATATTGGCACAGATCATAGGACTTGCTTTTTTATGCCTGGATAATATTTCGTTATGTATGTATGGGATATTTGCTTTAACCTCTCATCTATTGATGGGAATTTAGGTTATTTACAGATTTTGGCCATAGTAAATAATCCTGTAATGAATGTATAAATAGAAACATCAATTCTACATACAATTTTAATTCTTTTGAATAAACACCCAAAACTGAGTTACATGATTATAGTAGCTCAAAATCAGTAAAATAAAAAAAAGTAAATGAAGTATGTAGAAAGACACTTCTCTGTAAAAGGCATTCAAATTGCCAAAACGCATAAAAGATGCTGCTCATCATTCCTGATAATCAGAAAATTATAAAGGAAAACCATGATGAGTTATCACTTCACACCTGTATGGAAGAATAGAAGATTCTTATGAGAAAGACAAATATGACATGTACGAAAGAATGGAAGAGTCTTATGTCAAAAACAAATATAACATGTATTAGATGGCTGTGCAGAGATTGGAGCCTTTGCGCATTCCTGGTGGAAAGGTAAAAGAATGTAGTCTCTGTGGAAAAAGTACAAAAGTTCCTCAAACAACAAAACATTCTGTATCTTCAAAAGAATATATAAAAAAGCAAAATGTATATTAGCATGTGGAATTAACAGTTTTTATAAATAAAAGTGCTTATTTCACTTTGGTAATATATTTGAATCATTAATACCCTATATAATGATGGAGGACAGCAAACTCTTTTGCATGTTATTTTATGAAATTGTCTCTTATGTAACTATTGCCCAGTGTTAGGTGTGGAAGGTAAATCACCAAAATTAAACCAGTTCCACTTAGATAATAATTAACACATCTAGTTTTTACCCTACTTAGTGAATAAATGAGAACAAAAACTCAGTTATTACTTAATTTAAAATTAAAATATTTTCCAACATTGAGTTTTCTGATAATTTGATAATTTTGATAGATTTGTTATTTCAGGAAATTATCAGAAATTCAGAAAGCTTAAAGTTTATATTAGATATTAGCCAGAAACACCACACAAATAAATTGACAATTTTAAGGTTGCAAATGTCAGCTCATCCTGTTTCTAAAAGTCTTAATCCTTGACATGTCTACTTCATGGAATTTCTTAAGTTGTTTCCCACATTCCTGATTCATTTATCTCATCTCATTGTAACCAACACAAAGTATTAGCTACTTAGAAGTCAAGTGTTGAACTTCAACTTTAAAACAGGAAGACTAGTGATTGCCTGCCTAGTACTGAAAAAGCAATCAATTTCTCACTGGAAGGATAAGAGCTATGCTGGAGATCTAGCTAGTGATGTAAACACAATGTAATTGCACTAAAATCTTTTCTCTAAAAGGATAGAATCTCAAATGAATGTTTCATACGAATTTCACATATCAAGGAGTGCAATCATTCAATTCTCTACTGCTAGCGCTTTGTAAATGACAGCTAGACAACACAGGGTCTAAATTAAACTAAAGAATTTTTGCTCCAAACAAATGAGAAAAAAAAACCTTCTAATGTTATATTTAATGTCATTTTTTATTGTTCATCAATTATAAAAATTGAGAAAGCAAGTATGTTCATGATCATAAAAGTTAAAGAATTTGTTTTTTTGTACTAGGAATCAAACTGAGCTCCTACGCTTGCCAGGCAGGTGCTGTGCTACTGAGCCAAACCCCCAGCCCAAAGTTCAAGGATCATTTAAGATTTTTAATAGATTTCTGTTCACATGCTATATGATATTAAGAGAAAAATATTCATGGGATCAATATTTTTCACATGAGAAAATATATATTACATTAATAGACAACTTAATAGTCCAAGTTCTTTATGAGTAAAGTTTGAGATCAATAGTATTGGTCTAATAACTTATTGGAAAAGTTCAAGCAACATATCGTATCTTAATATTGGCAATAATAGCTTATATGAAGGTAGTGATATTACTGATAAATGGTGCTAGTTTTATTGCTTAGGAAAATAAAATAAAGGTTCCATGAAGTACAAAAAATGAAAGTGTATAATGTATCAATAAAATAAAAGCAAATCAAACATATAAAAATACTTTGGATGCAGGTTTAATGTGTCTATATCCGAAAAGAAAACAAAGATGCAGTTATTGAAGTGTAACTTAATTAAAGTATGAATGAAATGAGAAATAGGAATTTCTCCTTTAAGCATGATAAGCTTTTCAGTAATGGGCATACTTCTTAAAAATTGCGATTAGATGAAGAAAAGAACAAAAATGAATCAGTTGCCTAAATCCCTATGTAGTAGGGATTTCTCATAGATAGATAATTTCTATTGCTAAACTCTTAATATTATATTTTTACACCAGAGACATCAAAGATATTCTGCATATTTATTTCAAATCATTTGGCTATCTTTTCAGATAATTATATCATATAAATTATTGATAAAATAATAGTGTTTTAAAATATGCATTAATATAAAATGTTTAGTAAACTTTTTGTTATAGTGTTATAATAAATAATTTAAAATAAACCTTTCAAATGACTAAAAAAATGAATTGACTCTTATTTTCTAAAGTTAAATACAATGCAAAAATGTTTTGTCTGGTTAATATATCTGAAGTTAAATGACTTTCTTGCTACTTTGTGGACCATTATATTTACAACTTTACTGATTGTAATAAATTTCTCTTGTTTCAAAGGTGGAAATTCATGTAATCTTTATATAGTTTTAAGTGTATTTATTGTTTAAGGTTGTTGAATATATATTTAGGACAGTATCACTTATTACTAATTATGATGCTAAGATATATAAAACGCTAAAATTGGAGACATCCTTTTAAATTTAAAATTCATTTAAATATACAATTTAGAACAAAATATGAATCCTAATTTTAAAACATGTATGCAGCATCCAGTGTAAGAGCGATTATGTTAAAAAATAATTAGAATAAGATTAAATAATATCATGCAGAAATCCTTGGCACTTACACTAAAGTCATCAGTTTAATATCTATGTTTTTTCTTTCAAAATTTGTAAAACTAATGAAATTAATCCCTATCATCTCATAAACCAGGTATAGCTCTAACTCTACTAAGGTATGCATTATTCTTTGTATTTGCTAGAGTAAGTGTAACTACAAAGGGAAGGCTATGTTAAAAATTTAGGGTCATAAAGAATTTCTGGCTGCAAAAACAATTCTAAGGTTCTTTATTAAGCTCCACAAGAAAAATAAATCAATCATATATGCTAAAGTATTAAGACAAGATAATACAGGAAAAGGTAAGAGTTACATCACTGCCATTATTGCTGAAATCAATTCTGAAGTCACTTCTACCAGTACTAAGATAAAACATTTGCCAGAGCAATGCAAAATATACAGCACAATTTCACCTTTTTGTTTCTGCTGGTGCTATAACTTTTTTCTGAAAATCTTACATTTCTTTTCTTCTATAAGCCTAGTTGCTAGTTAACCTCCTACACAGCCTATTTGATTCCCAGTCCAAAACGATTTACTGCTTTATCTATGCTCCTATAATAACTTCTACGTACCCTCTAATAGCCCTTACTGAATCATGTCATTGATTTTGATTCATCTGTTCTCTCCATTGTAGTGAAGTCTGTTGAGGACAAGGACTATTCTTAATTTGTAGTACTAGTACTGAGACCATTAACAATGCTATAATGTATATAATTTATAAAACCGTATATAATATTTCACTGTTTGTATCTATAAACATTTTAAGCACCTATTGTTTCAGGCACTGATTCAGGTGCTAGAGGTATAAGCTCCCTGTAGGACACAGCTCTCAAGGAGTTTTATATTCTTTTTTTTTTTTTTTTTTTTGCGGCACCGGGGATTGAACTCACAGCCTTGCGCCTGCCAGGGCAGGCGCTTAAGCCACTGAGCCAAACCCCCGGCCCTGGTTTTTTGAGGCAGAGACGCACTATGTAGCTCAGGTCAGCCTTGCGCCGCGTTGTAGCCCAAGCTGGCCTCGAACTCACAACGCTCCGCCTACCTCAGCCTCATAGGAGGCTGATAATAAGAATGTGAAAACATAAATATTACAGAATTAAAAATATTTTCAGTTGCATAAAGATAAGACAGGATACTTTATGAATTCTTTAGATAGGTTCTTCAAAGAGGATCTCTTTGAGGAGATGATAATGGAGTTGATTTCTAAAGAGGTGATATCTAATAATAAGAAAAAGTCAATCATTTGGAAGATCTGAGGAAACAGCAAACGAAGCAAAAGCAACAACAAATCTAAAAACTCTGAAAGATTCCCTTGTAAGACTGGAGATGATTTGAAGCACTTTCAAAGTTATCTTTTATTCAAAATTAATTAATTCTAACTACTACTCTTACAGAAGTATTTAGAAATGTGCCTCTTTATTATGAGTTATTAATTAAAGAGTGTTCTAAGGATACTTTATAAATTCCATCTCACTCTCAAAATTTTACAGTAAATTTAAAAGAAATGGTCACTGAATGTTAAATAGTAACTGACATAAAAAAATATCTACCATCTACATTCTATCCTATATATCTGAGAACAGTATAAAGAAACAGTACACAATGTGTTTAGAGCAACTGCTCACTTAAAAATTGAGGTGAGTGATGAGATATTCTTAATTTGCTGTCAATCTAAATAACATAATAAAGCTACATAAAAGTAATGAATAAAAGTGCATTCATGCGAGGCAATCAGGAATGTGCTACCCAAATCAGGTGAAATTTTAGAGTCATATGCCCAATGAAAACTTCCAGGTCACAGTGTGAATAATGCTACACATGTTCTGAATGGGAGCCTAATTGGGTCTAAAGATGGAGAATGGAATACATAGTAGAAATCTGCTTCCAATTACAGAAATTAGTTGTTGAGTTACTTTCTGCATTTCATCTTAGATCTCTGGCTCTAAGTAATAAAGTTTTGTGCTCTTAAGGTACTTGGAAAATTATTATAATTTTTATCTCTTTTCATTCCCTTTTAACCATAAAGTATATGTAATTATGAACAGAGAGTTTCAAAGAAAGTATTAAGGAAAAGACCTCCTATCTAGGTGATAAACAGGAAGTTTTTTCACTTGAGCTAAATGCATTTTTACTTGAAATATTTTAACACAATTTTAACTTTTCATGTGGAAGCCAGGTGTGATGGGGCATGCCTTTAAACCCAGCACTCGGCAGGGCTGAGGTAGGTGGAGCGTTGTGAGTTTGAGGACAGTTTGGGCTACAATGTGAGCGCAAGGCCGGCCTGAGCTACATAATGTGACCCTACCTCAAAAAACTAGGGCTGGGAATTTGGCTCAGTGGCTTAAGTGCCTGCCTGACACGAGTGAAGTTGTGAGTTCGATCCTCAGTACCATAAAAAAAAAAAAATTTCATGTGGAAAAACATCATAATATGAATTTAGATGTAGACACCTATTAGAGCTACTTGTTGCTCTAGTTCTAAACTACTTGTTCTAAAGTATTATGGATCAAAAGATAAGTAAATTCAGGTTTTAATTATTTGATGTTTAAATGATAACTCATTTGGGTTTATAGATCACTAGCAAACAGTAATGGGGTAATTGTTTTTACTCTTTACTTCAAAAATAAAGTCCTAAACCAACCTTCTAGTTTGACTGAACAATCTTTGAATAACCAAGAACAGAGAATATTCATGTTCAGTTTCCAGCCTGTAAATAAGCAAGACTTTAAGTAAATGTTGAATCTGTGGTTAGTAAAAGTCTTTATTTGTATAATGTTAAAAGGATGAATAGCTTATAGGTCCAAGAAGATGAAAAGATTTCAAGAATGTGAAATATTTTTAAATATTTTAAAATTTAAGAAGTATTAGTACTTTAAAAAATTTAACTTGTTTAGTCATTATAATTGCTTTGTAAAACATTTGTGATATGACTAAGAGAATTTTGAAACAAAATAGCTAAAATTAAAACATTTTATTACTTTCATGTGGCTAAATCTGTCACAACTTCTAATAATGGTATTAGTGGCATTTTGTTGTCATATAGTTGCACGTTTGGATGAATTTTATATATTTAGATGTGTGAATGAATACTCAAAGTAAAAAAAATTGTCTTTATCAAAGTCCATACATTTATTTTTCAAGACCACATTCATTAAGAAAAACACATAATTTGATAATTGCCTTAATTGTCCATGAAGGTAACTTTAGCTTCAGAGGATAGAAACAAAGCAAGATCTTGTGATCATAATACTATTAGAGATTGTATAACTGAAATAATGTCAGAACATATTAGACTACTCCATTTGTAAATCATACAGTTAGAAAAAGAACTGCTTTATGCTGAGTGGATTTACCTCATATTGCATGACAGAGTACACATTTTGCAAACAGATGCTGTGTATGAATTCTACCTTTCTACATGCCAGCTGTTTCAGTTGGACAATTTATTTAAATATTCTGTGTCTCAATCACTTCTTCTGTTAAATGAGGATGGTATACAAGTTATTTTGCTGAATATTTTATGAAATGATTATAAATCTTTAAAATAATGTTTAACATACTAAAAGTATTATGATAACATTATTATGGTGTTCTTCATAAAGAAAATCTCAATTACACATGGCAATTAGGTCAAGTGAGCAAGCTTAAATTAATTTACATTAAACTGTCCATCTCTGAATTCAGCATTGTAAATTTAGGGCAGAGTTTTCTTTTAAAAATCTGTTTTCCTATTACTGAAGAAGGCATTTTAAAATGTAATGTGCACTTCACTGATAATATTGTTAAATGAAAGTATACAATATTTAGGGCAAAAATCTTATTAAAATTAGTGTTCAGAGATTGCTTTATGAATTAAAGGTTTTTAAACACATGTGAACACATGTGTTATGCTAAATTCTTTATTTTTGTTGCCCAAAAGTGAAAAGTTTCATTCTTATGATTGTTAAATTCTACTTTGGAAGGTCTAAGGTTTTAGCTAATTTTCTGCCACACTGAAGAATAACATTACAAGAAATAATTGAATTATATAATAAAAAATGTGATACAGAAAAATTTTGGTACATTTTGAATGCCTATTGTTTATTCAGAGTATTGTTGACTTACACAATGCAGAAAGTTCATTCAGAGATGGTTTTAATCACCTCTTCTTCATTAGTGAAGGAAGCATTTCTGTCCTAACTTTATGATAATTTCTGATTATAGTAAATACAGAGATGGAAAAAGAGATCAAATGCTGCATCATATCTATACGTTAGGCTAATAAAGTTGCAGGATAAAAGGTAAGCATAAAATTCAATTGTATTTATATAAATTTTCAGGGAAAAATATAAAAATGAAATTAAGAAAATAAGTGCATTTATAATCACACCAAAAATAAAATATGGATGAATATACAAAAGAAGTACAAAATCTATGTTCTGAAAACTACAAAAGCCTGTTGAAAAAATTTTTAAGAATATGATAAGAAGTGGAAGGAGAAAATTATTTCATAATCATGGATCAGCAACGTAAGTATTGTTATGATGACAACACTCCTGAAAATTGATCTACAGATTCAACACTACCTTTATTTGAATACAACATTATTTCTCCTTACATATTCCAGGTTGATTCTAAAACCCATATGGATTGCCAAGTAGCAACAAAAAAATGGCCAAAGGAATTCAGAAATATTACAACTTTTAAAATGACTCATACTTTCTCCTTTTCAAATTATCCTATAAAGCCCTAGTAACATTCTTGAGTACTATCATTTGAATAAACAGGTAAATCAATGAATATAATTAATAATTCATATAGGTTCATGACCAACTAACATTTGACATGAGTACTAAAGTCATTTCCAATGCAAATGGTGAAAATTTAGGGTCAAATATAAGATAATGAAATTCGAACCTTATAGCACATAAAGAAATTAAATCACAATTGATTGAATACCAAAAATTAAAAGTTAAAATTATATATAATTAAACAGAAATACAAAGATAAATTTTCATAACTTTGGACTTGATACTAGATCCTTGGAAATGTTACTAAAAGCCTGAACAGGAAAATAAAAATAAGATAAGTTGATTTTATTCAAATTAAATTATTTGTATTTAAATCACTCTATAAAGAGAAGTGAGTAGGCAAAAATATTCTAAAGTTACATATTATAATTAACTAATATGAAAATATAAGGAAAATCTAAAATTCAGCAATAATATACAAATAGTCTTGTTAAAAATTGGTGAAATATTTGATTAGACATGTCTACCAAGAAGGTATATAAATGACTACTAAAATACATGAAGAGCAAGTCAATTGAATTAGTCAATAGAGAATGTATCTATCAGTACTTACTAGAGAAACAGATTTAATGCAAGATATGCAAATAAATAAGAATTTAAAGGATTGGCTCATATTGGTAGTCCATAGAATCAGATGCGAAGAGCACAAAAGGTCTATCTGCACACTGGAGACCCGAAGAATCCAGTCAAAAGGCTGGAGCTCATTGTAGGGTCTTATGGAAGTTCACATTAGGAGGCTGAAAGGGTCTGCAATGGAAGACCGAAGGGTCTGTGCTGGAAGCTGGAGTCCACACTGGAAGACAGGAGACAAAGTCCGAAGTGATGATGAAGACTGGAGCTTCTCTGAGAAACAGAAATGAGTCTTCCTTCTTTTCTTACCCTTTGTATCATTCAGGGCACAAACTGTCCTAGTGTGGGATTTCTGTCTTCAGTAAGTCTCCTCAGTCACACTCACAACTATACCTGTCCCATTTAATTGGGCATTTCTTACTCAAATTGACACAATCAGTTAAATATCACAGGGAGTAATAATTTTTTATATCCACTAGACTATCTGTAATTATACACACAATTACACAGGGAGTAACAATTGCTGATAAAAATGTCCAAAAACCCTAAAGACTCCACTAAAAAAAACTCTTTTCAAAACTCTGCAGTTTCCAAGCACTAGTAACAAACTACCCTACAAAAAATAAACCAAGAAAACCACCTCATTTGCAATAGCATTTAAAAATTACTTAGGAATAAGAAGATGTTGGTTAAGGATTACTGTTTTCCTTTGCACAATATGACAGACTAGACTGATGAGTAAATTCTAGAAATATGTTATTAAATCATAGTAACTATAGTTCATAATATTGTGTCCTTTAAAATTGGTTTTAAATCTCTTTGTCATAAAAATGATAATTATGTGGCTAATGTATATTCACTTGGTTTAATCATTTTTACTATACACATATACCAAACCTCATTTTATGCACCATAAATATACACAACTTTTTGTTACTTAAACCTTAGCAAGGCTGGGATTAAAGAAAAGATATAGAATAAGTAACTTTTAAAAAATGTAGAGCATTACTGAAGAAGAAATGCCCATAAGTAAATACATATAATTGGAATTAAAATACCTTGAAATTCCCCAAACAAATCTAGTTGCAAAATGCATATTTGAAGAAACAATGATCCAAATGTTCTCCAAATTTTATGTAAATATTAAATATTCAAATTAACAAAAGTTCAGTATGTCTCATGAACATGAAATATAAGAAATAAAAAAAAATACATTATAATTAAATTGCTCCACACCACAATGAGAAAATCTGAAAAGAAAGGAAACATTAGGTTCAGAGAAATAAAATTACATGACAACAGATTTTTGTCATAAACAGTACAAGTGTAAATACAATGAAACAGCATCTTAGCCAGGCATGGTGGCACATGTCTTTAATCCCAGCACTAGGGAGGCTGAGGCAGGATGATCGCTGTGAATTCACGACCAGCCTGGGCTACAAAGTGAGATCAAGGCTAGCTGAACTGCATATTGACACCTTGTCTCAGAAAAATAGGGCTGTGGATTTAGTACAGTGGCCTAAGTGCCTGCTTGGCAGGCGCAAGGTTGTCAGTTTGATCCCCAGTACCAAAAAAAAAAAAAAAAAAAAAAAAAAAAAAAAAAAAAAAAAAAAAAAGAAAAAAGAAAAAAGAAACAGCATTTTTAAGGTTCCCAAAGAATCAAAAATTTTCCACTTTGAATTACATACTCAATAAAATAATTTTTTGTTTTTGCTTGTTACCAGGGATCAAACTCACAATCTCCCGCCTTCCAGGCAGGCACTTAGGCCACTCAGCTAAATCCCCAGCTCAATAAAATATTTTTTAAAAATAAAAATGAGCTAAAAGTTTTTGACATAAAAAATATTTATGATCAATAAACGCATACCAGAAAAATGTTTAAGGACGTTTTCCAGTCAAAAGGAAATTGATTATCTGGTGTACATACAGATATTGAAAAATTATCATCATAGATGGTAACTTGATATATCAATATTTTTCTATTATTCAAATCTCCTTAAAAATGATTGAATATTAGAAAATGATAAAAAATAGTGATGCATTTATGGCATACAGAAAATAAATTTCACAAAGTATTTGTTTACAAACTAATAGTGTAGAAATTGATATATAAGATTACATTTTCTGTATTATCAGGTTTTTACACACTTTAATAAAAACTATATTACAATTTAAAAGATACATACAAAACACTCCACAGCCACCAAAATAGTAAAACAATATCTGAAACAGATAATTGAATAAAGAAGTTACAATTGAAGCTTAAAAGAAAGGCCAAAAAAAAAAAAAAAAAAAAAAAAAAAAAAAAAAAAAAAAAAAAAAAAAAAAAAAAAAAAAAAAAAAAAAAAAAAAAAAAAAAAAAAAAGAAAAAAAGAAAAGAAAAAAGAAAAGAAATAGAGAAAGAAAAAAGGATAAATAACAAGATGATTTTAATCCAACTTTGGAATTAATTTTTTAAAAATCAGAGGGCCAGAAATTTAGCTCAGTGGACTAAGCACCTGCCCAGCAAGTGCGAGGTCATCAGTTTGATCTCCAGTACCAAAAAAAAAAATTCAGATAACACTTTTTTGGGATGTCTTGACAGTTTGCACATAGTATGTAACTGAATTAAAACTCACCAAGTATTTCTGTCCAAGACTTTTAATCTTGAAAAAAATTCATATATGTTTTGAGTCCAGGCAATTGGAGATAAATGTGAGAGCTAAATCTAGTATCTGTACTTATACAGATACTATTGTCCCCTGTTGTGAACTCCAATTTCCTGCCAAGTGTTACAGCACATGGTGAGAGGAAAGAGCAAGAGACAAAACAGCAGTGTAGCAGGGATCTGGGTTGACCGGTTTTTGCAAGGAACAAAAGGCCCTGAAGCAGCCATTTGGTATTTGTTGACTACATCTACGTCAAGGAGATGGATGAAGGGCAGTGAGTGTTTCCAGGAACAGTAATGGCAAATCTGGTGGGCTACTAAGATGAGACCAGGGGTTGTAAGGAAACTGTCATTTTCTCAGATACCTTATCATCCTCAGCAGATTTTATCTTGCCTTGTGAGCCATCACAATAGTCACTAGCCTGAGGGCTTTTAGCTGTGACCAGAAAAAAAGTGGAGAGTTTTCACTTTCCTGATCTGACACAAAGCACATGACAAGGATGGCCTTGGATGTGTCCTAGACTCAATTTATAATTTATGGCACCCAACATGTATTTATACAGAAAAGTGTCTCTTGTTGTTGGGTATCTGGATAGCAAAACTAAGTATTGACGTCTAATTTTAACAGATATGATAGTTCTAGGGAATTTTTATCTTATTTTTTGCTTCGCACTAAACCTCCAGTGCTTGATTTTTATATTTATTTATTCTGTGAGCCATTTCATACTCTTCTTAAAGTAGTGCCGTATCTATTTGTGAGATCAATAAATGATAATTTAAAATCTAGTGACACACATCTTTGAATGCCTAAATAAACCACTTCACTGGCTTTCTAGTTACAAATAAAAGAAACAAATGTTAATTAATATAAGCAGTAAAATTTGATAGAAGAGTGCATTTTGGTAGTAAAAAACAAATAAGAGCACAATAATCAAGTCAACAGTAAATAGGAACATTATTTTCATTGATAATAAGAATGATCAAGAAAATATGTAAGTAATGTAATAGAAAATGTCTGAGACTGTTTCATATGATAACTTATTTAACTTGGGCTGTTAACAATTCAAGCACTAAATATTAAGATTGAGGCTATAACTGTTTAAAAGAGCTCTGAAGAAATAAATGTGTCATTTCCTTTTCACTAATAATCTGTCAAATCTCTTAGATTTTTATACAACACTGAGTACTCAATAACGCATATTGTCCTAAATATAAAATAAAGCTACACTTCCCTTTGTTTGCCTGTCAGACTTTTTCATTAAATAAGTATCCTTGGTTTCAAATTGTACATCAGAGCAGTTACAATGTTATGCCAACCATATATGAAAATACTCATATCCCTAAAGCCACTCCATCATTACGAATTAAATTTTCTTATTTTAAGTTTGTTTTTTATTCTTAATAAGCAAAATTTTATTTTTAGCATATTTGAACTACATGTATATTTTTACTTTAGCAGTTACTTTATCTTATGCTTAACTGAATTTCCTTTTTCAATATTTTTATTTTACTATTGTTATAACTTGTATCTATATGTTCCCCTAAAGTCTTACATGCTTATAGGTGGGGCTTTTCAGAGCTCACTGGATCTAGGGTGTGTGATAGTAGAATTAAGGGTATAGGATACCTAAATTGGTTTAGCATAGTTCTGGATGTGTACTATACTAAAGGAACCCTACCTCAGCTGCAGGTAGAATCAATCAATAGGTACCTAGGTTGGATGAAATATAAAGGCACAGATAAAAGACAGGGCTGCTGTTGTTGCTTGCTGATTCCTGACTGCCATACCATGGACTGTTTCCCCTCTACCATGTTGCTCTGCCTTGAAGCCAGATGCCTACGGAACTGAAATCTCTACAAACTGTAAAGTGAAGCAAATCTTTCTTCTTTTACCTAACTTGTGGGTGTCAGGTATCTTGTCCCAGCAATGAGAAAGTAAGACAACAATCAATTATTTTAATATGCACACATTGAGACTAAGTTCTCCATCAGTTCCACGTGTAGGACTTACCTGAAATATTTCTTAAGGTTTTACTCAGCACTCCCCCATCCACTTTATGCAAGGATGCCCTGAAATTCATAGTTGAAATCCTTGCCTTAGTGTGCTTTTATCATTATTGCAGTATATCATATTTTCCAACATACTAAATGTAGTAGTACATGAATAATTGTTACCTTATTCAAATTTGATACTAAACAAGTCTGTGATCTTAAAGTAATTACAAATCCAGAAAAACACCTGCAAAATTAGTTGATTTGGGGGTAAGAACACAAAAGATGGAATACATATTTATAAGATTAAGCAAACATAGAGAAAGCATAAAATTATTATTTTACAAATAAAAATACTTTTTATTTTCTTAAAATACTGAAATAGTCTTAATAAATTGGTTTTTAAATTTCTTTGAAACTGTTTATGTATTATTTCTGCTGAAAATGAAGACAGTACTCACTTCTCTATGTCTCTATCTGTTTCTGATCTTTGTGCTTCTGTCTCTCTCTTCTCTGTCTTTTGGTCTCCCTCTCTCTCTCTCTCTCTCTCTCTCTCTCTCTCTCTTTCTCTCCCCTTAAAAGATAGATTACCAGAGTCTTATATCATCTTGAGATTTAGAATATAGGAGTAGTAATGATTCCTCACAAACTTTGAAACCTTAGTGTCTTCTTCAATATTAGCCTTTCCTAGAATATTCTAAATAAAAAATGCAGACACTTAAATATCTCTAAAATTGACACTTCAAATGGCATTAGGCTTATCATTCCTTGTACATGACATTCTCTTGATCTACTACAAAGTGAATGTCGATGAACAGTGACCTGATATTTTTGAGTCCCTGTCTATTAAAGTTCTATTTTATTTCCAAAAATATCAATTTTTGAATTAAGGAAAGGTACACGTTTATAAATAACCTAATTGTCTTAAATAGGACAGAGTAATCACTGAATAGGCTGAGATCGCAAGAAAATTATAAAAGTACCAGTGAGAATCTAACTAAAATGTCATTCAAATGTTGGATGACCTAAAAAGAGATGGAAAAAAAAACCATGTACCTTACAGCATCCATATGTCTTGTGTAACTCAGGATCAGTCTAATTTGACATCTGTCTTCATGGTAGTTGAAGACAACATGAAATTGGAAAAGCAACCAGGTACAGTATTCTAGAAGGAGCAAGACCTTCTTAATCAATTTTATGATTGCATAGACCATTAAATTTTATTTTTAACAATCCTCCCTACTTCACTAGCTGAATATATCATAAATCCTATTTTGAAAATAATTTTCTTATCCATAGTTTTTACCAGTTTTGTGAAAGTATTCCTTAGTTGTCTGTTGTTTGGATCTTCTTCAATGAACCTCTAGTTGTAGCATAAGTTTGTCTATGTTGGTACTTGCTTTTCATGCTTTGAATATCTGACACCAAATTCCAACTGTAGAACTACCTACTATAAAATGCTTCCAGGAGAATGCTTTATTTGGGAGACATTAATACTGTCAGCCATGCTTACTGGACAGAATCACTTGATACTGTGAGGAGAAGTGATTTGTTTAGAGTACCATTCTGGTCATACCACTTGCTCAGCATTAAAATACCAAGACATGTCCATTTTTGTTTCATCACATCTGATTTCCAACATGCATTTGGATAATTAGTTCTATTTATTATATAGTTAGTTTTATATATAAATTTTCTTCCAAACTCCATTCACTGAATTAAGGGTATACATAACACTCTCAAGGAATAGAAGACTAAATTGAGTGCGCAGGGTTTCCTTTGGGTACATCTAGTCATATTCTTTTTCAGTATTTTATTTCTTTATTTATCCTATACACAGATTCATTTTCTTCAGTGGGTTATCTTTGGATAGCACTTAGTAATATATCTGACATATTGTTAGCCCATATGCTTATGAAAGTGTAACACAATATATGCTACTTGATGTATTTTATGAAGTCAGAGATGCCATATATTTGCCTTTAATAATCTAATTTATTTACAAATTATCTATTACATTTTATTCTGATTTGAAAGTCTGTTGAGCCTGTTTTTAGAAAATATTGTCCTTATTGATGCAAAATCTACTGTCTTCGTTTTTAGAAAGTTATACTGGTGACTCCCAGCACATATTTATAAGTAATTCTAACATTTTTAAAGAGATTAAAATCAAACAATTATAAACTGACAATATTTTATCATCTGTCTTTAAATGTGCAAGATACTAAATTTCTATCAAAAACAATTAAGTACCAATTTTTCAAATAAAGAAATATAAGTGACCACAAAATAATTGTCAGATCTTAGTAGAGAATAGTTTTCTCATTTATCTATTGTTTCCAGAGCACAAGACAAAAGTAAAGTGTTCAGTTTAAATAGCATGTTTATCCTTTAGTCTTAGTTTATATCTCCTTTTTTCAGATTCTAAATTTTCTCTTTTCCTGAATGTTCCTCTTCTGCTTTATTTTATGAACATCGGTGCAATAAGCTAGGTTAAAACACCCAATTTCCGATAATATGTAAATCATTTCCTTCTTATTCCTTCATCATTTTATTTTTATGCCTATTTATTTTCCCTTATTAGACCTAGAGGTATAGAGAGCCCACAAACTATATTACCAACAATGTTTAATAAGCCTTCTGTTAAAACTGTGTATTAGAAATCTTCCCTCACCTTGTGACTTGCATTTATACTCTCATGATAGGGTTTTTTTTAAATTTTGGAGACAATAAAGAATAAAAATGATGATACAGAATTTCAAAATAAAATAATAAGAGATTAACACTGATTAATCTATTGGATATTGTTATCTTCAAAGTTATTGTTCAAATTAGAAGATATAGGCTTGGAAAACATAATCGAACAATTGAAATGAAAGCACAAGCTGTTCTTTTTGATGAACTAACAGAGATTAGTAGTATAGTTATCCATGTGGTGTATATATATATACACACATATATATGTATATGAATATGATGGGTTTTAATGAATATAATTCTTAGTTTTAATGAGAGGCATTTAAACCAATTTTTATGATTAATGTCATTTGTAGCTTGGTAAGTATTGTGTCCTTACCTCCAAATCACAGTACATTTTATATTTTCTTCTAGAAAAATAATTTGTTTGCATTCTATATCTGTGTCTATATTATACTTTGATTTAATTTTATTTACTGTGTTAATAGAGCTCAACATCTTTATTCATTTTCTATTTTCATAACATCCTGTCTAATTTGAAAACTTATAATTCCTTGGCTTGAACCACTTAGAACTGTATTTAGTTCATGAATATAAGAAACCAACTGGTGTCCCATCTTGTCTTCGTTGAGCTCTCTTGTGTGGTTTCTTATATACCCTCTTACTTAAGACAGCTTCTTTCGATAGGAACTGAAATGATCCAGATTTGCTTAATGTATCTTTCTCTTTCTAGTATGGTAAACTAAAGAATGCTATTTCATGGCAAAATTAGGAGAGGAAGAGGGGATGGCAGCCCAAACACATATGCAATTTTTTATTCAGTACTGGAGTTTGAACCTAGAAACTTCACATTGAGCAACATCTTCTTCCTTCTTTTGAGATAGGGTCTCACTAATCCCAGGCCAGGATTCCATGTAGAATCCTCCTGTGTTGGCCTCCCAGAGACCTGGGGTTATGACAAGCATGAGAGTGCCTTGCAACTTATGTGATTTTCAAGAGAAATTTTATTGCTTCAGTTACTTTGTAATTAAATAAAACAATACATTATATACTGATAGTTTCCTATACTATGCTTAGTCTATACATAAATTTATATGTGAATATACATGGTTTAACAATAATTTCAGCAAGTTTAGAGTGCTCATTTTAACTTTTACTCAAAATAAAGCAAGTGAAGTTTAATTGAAAAGTTCATCTTCAATCATACATCCAGTAGGCAGGATAAAACTTTAATAGGTTTGATTATTTTAAAATGTCATTTGAGATTTAGGTTTTGTCTGATATTTAGTTCTGATAGTAAAATTGCAAAGACAATAAAACATTCTAGAGAAATTAGCCACATTGAGTTATTTATAGTAATCTTCATCGAAACAGACTTGCTAGTACAAAAACAAAAATCAGTAAACTGAACAATGCGTTTAGTGACAGAATAATAAATTCAACATACAACAACAGTGATTTATTCAATTTTATAGTATTTTACATGCTAATAATAAAAATTCATCATTTTAAAACAACTTCTCTTGCACGGAAAACTCTAATGGTTTTCAAAGGAGGAATGTTTGGTGAAAAAATTTAAAGGGAAATTTCTTAGCATTTTATCAACTTAATACAAACAGTTTAGTCTCATTGAATTTGATAATGTCTACTCGTTATTACATCTCATAATTTTAATATAGGTACTGCTGGAGAAAGTGAAGGAGTTTCTCCAAATATAGATAAGATAAAAGAGCAATGGCAAGTAAAATTCTTGAACAACAGAGTTTCTGCATATTATTAAGCAATGTTGCCAGCTTCATTATCTTTCAGTTAAATGATCTTGATTTTGAACATTGAAAAAAGGCATAAAATTTCACATTTAGTATGTTCTTAGTTTTAATTATCATTAAAAATGTACATTATAAGAAATTATGAAACTGGAATCTAGTTATTTCATCAAAAGACAGTTTAAGTAAAATATTAAGGTAGGGTAAATGGTGGAACTGGATGTTGATGCAAGGTTAAAGTTGGAGTTTGCAAATAACCATCATTTTCTAATATTTCGATAAAAGTTAAAAATAAATTTGCTTTACTTCCTAAAATCACTTTAAAATATCTTTGTTGATTATATCAAGCAAGCAACACTTTTGAACTGGTTTTTCTATTATCCATATATTCAATTTAAATACAGAAACAACTTACACATAAATTATCAGTACAAGTTATACTGTTATCAATCCAAAGTCAGGTAAACAATTAAACTAAGCAAGATAAAACCATTTCTCGTACAAATATTTAAATATCAAAATAAATGGTGTTCTTGAAAAATATACTTCAAAGTATTTAAAAACTTTTACATTTCAGTTTTTAATTAATTATAATCATCAAACTACAAAACATGTAAATTTAAGGAATATCTTCTAACTGCATATTAATTAATAATTAAGATTTGAGAACTCTTTGTATCTGATATTTTACTGTTTTCATTGTAACAATTTTTATTTGTTAAAACTAATAAAAATGCTTGGGATCTTTTATTTCATGATGCTTTCAAATCTCTATTTTATTCATAGAAAATTAATTTCAACATATGAAAAATTTACGCAAAAAATCTCCCATCCAAACAAATATTTAAGAAGTGATATTTTTATTCTTATTCATATCATCTGCGAACTCACTCTAATGTTGGTCTTTCCCATGTATTAGCTAGTTAGAAATGTTGAAGTACCCAAGTGCTGCTACTAATTTGTTGTGTTGCTTATCTTTATACATTGTTCATTATATACACTCAGTTTAATGATTTTTCATATATAAAGTCCTCATTTGAGGGAAAAAAATTCCATTGTTTCCTCTACTTTCTTATGCATGTTTGTACGCTTGATCTTAGCCAAAAGACTGGTGATTTGAAATTCTTATCTTTTAACTATGATATCCAAATGACCTGGTGGTTTTCTACTTCAAATACACTTTGCATCTCGATCTTACTTTGTAATATTTGGTTGGTATTGGGTTTGCAAATTTTCTGGAGAATTTCAGATGATATTTTCTCCTATGAGAGTTTTATTTTACCCCAGAAGAAAGATAAAGAAAAAAACATTCCTCTCTGTATCATCCTCCCAAGGACAAATTTTATAATTTATCTTGTGCTCCTTTTGAAATATTTTATAGTTATACCAGGACCTTTGCTCCTGGCAGGCATTGAATAGTTGTCTACCCACTGTGATTTAACTGCTAAAATCTTTGCTCACTTTTAATCCCCATAGTTATTTACATTGTTTCTTGAAGTTTGTTTCTTTGCAAAGATGCAAGATAGAAAATAATTTTCCTCAAACAAACTGTGCACAAAGATTTGGTCTCAATTTTTGCTATTTCTCTTACCTAAATTTCTTTATTCAGTTTCTTCCTGTTTGGATAGGTAAGGACCCTGACTCTCTCTTTTTAGTCTAATAAAACTTCCATTTTCTGCTCCACTAATTCCTGTGTGTCAAATAAAACAGTGTTCCTAAAGCTGGTTGTATAGCTCAGTGTCACAACCCTTTCTTTAGCAGGCACAAAGCCTTGTATTAGATTCTAAGTAAAAGAACAAAAGCAAAGGGAATAGCAAAGAGGAAGAAAAGGGCAGGGGAAAGAAAAAAGAAAAAAATATCCTACAGGAGGGAAAAAACAGGATGAATACGATTGCCTCCAGTTATGCCTACATACATGTTCCTGCCTATTTTGGCTGTCTTCAAAATGTTTCATTGCATTCAAACTACAGTTTCATGTATTGTCTAATATTTATAGGTTTTTTTTATTTACGCCAAGAGACAAAGATAATATATCACAAAAAAGGCACATTATACAGAGGTTAAAAGCAATCATTAAAATATTCGTAGCATTAAAAACTAAGACCTTATTTACAATCTCGATCATAGTAGAGTAGATCAATGACATTTTCATGGAAAAAAATATTGTGCTTACATACACACACAAGATAGTTAAGACAGTTATATAGTTTCTCATATTTCATTGAAAAGAAAGTTTTGTGCTAATACTTTTTGGACAGTATTTCATGCCTATGTCTTGCACTCTGAGCAACCACTATGAGTATAACAATATGCAAAGGGTTAATTATTATTTCTCTCCTAATACCGTTCTGAAACTCTGTTTTACTGTTATTTTTACATTTTTCTGTTTAAAAATAAATAGAAACAAATTAGACAAATTAAACAAATAGTGAAATTAAAAGTTGTTATAAATATGTTAATAGTGCTTTTAACTAATGGTTAGATGATGGTTAATTTTTCTCCTCTTCATACTATTTTTTATCTTCCAAATTAACTGTACAACTAAATATTTAGTATGCAATTAAGGAAGCATACAAGCCAAAATTAGAATATGCATATAGTATTCAGTGATCTAAATAAAAAAATCTACGTATAATACATGTGTGTGTATAAACTATATATACATATATATAAAATGAGTATTCTATTTTATATTTTGTCTCATCTGGGTTGCTGTTGCCAGGTACACAATAATATCTCATTTAACATTTAGTCTCTGTCTTAGTTACGTTTCACTCGTTGCTGAGACAGAATACCTGATGCCCAAAATTAGAGAAGGAAAGGTTTATTTCTTACAGTTTCTTGGGAGTTTCAATCCATACTCAGTTGGCTCCAAGGTGGCATGGCGGGGCTGCCATTCACGGCCACCGCAAACAGCAAGACACGCTGGAGAGAGAGAGAGAGGGAGGAAGAGCAAAAGGAAGACCTGCCTCCTTTACACTTAGCTCCACCCCTGGGCGGGTACAGCATTCACATCACCAATCCCAGCTCTAGACAACAAACTGAACACAAGCACCAGACTCAGCCCCATCAAAAGTATATGAGAACTTGGGGGTACATAGTATCACCCAATACAGTCTCCATAATATATAAGAGCCTATTTTCTTATCTTTTAAGATGACAAACTGAAGGGCCAGGAGTTTGGCTCAGTGGCTCAAGCACCTGTCTGGCAGGTGCGAGGTTGTGAGTTCAATCCCCGGTGCCGCAAAAAAAAAAAAAAAGATGACAAACTGAAATCTTTTTTGATTTGAGGTAAGCAAAAAGGAATTAAGTGAATAACATGCCTGGAATTCTGTTAAGCATAGCGAGCAGCTGAAGCTGGAAATTGATCACATGCGTGGGGTCCAAGAACAAAGAGCACCTGGGACAAGCTATATAAGCTCCAGCCCAGAGAACATCAAACCCCAAGACAATCCAAGTGATGGGTTGTCACGGGTCATTATTTCGCTAAAAGAGGTGTCATGTGACATTATCTCACTAAATGTATAAATAAACACACTGCATTGGTTGAGCAGTTCTTTTCTGCCCATCAGGAGAGAGGGCACCATCTGATCTCAATTTTCGGCATAGTGTATCTTATTTTTATTTCTCCATCCTCTTGCCATTCTCCCACCTGAGAACATCTAGAGTTGCAGCCGGACACTATAATTAAGTGCAGTAACCTGTAATTCCCAGTTACAATATCAATTGAGAAGGAAAGACAGACCTAGAAGAAGAGATTCAGAAAGGAGTTTTTTGAAAATTAAGTATTATAGTAGACATTTTTGTCACTAGTTGATACTGGACAAAACTTGAATCCATCTGAAAGTTCATCTTGACATTTTTAGACATTCAAAAAGCATTTAGTTTTTTTTAGGTCTTTCTTCATATTTCTATTCATGGATGTGTTCTCTTCCTTCAGTGTCCTATAAGCCCTGTAAGACTTTACTGTAATTAGTGATTTGCACTTTCTCCTGCATTGAATTGCATACTTCTCTAAAATAAAATATATATCTTACTTCTGATTCTATCAATTAGACCAATGTTTAGGACAGAATAAAATTGTAGCCGATTTGTGTTTCTTAAATTCATTTTTCTTTTCTTCTCCTCCTAATAGTGCTACAAATAATCTCTTAAGTATTTCATATTAAATTTCTCATTTAATCTTCTTGTCAAAATTAAGAAATGGTTACTACCCTTGCTCTAATGCTCACTAAATTTTTTTTTTTCTTTTTTTTTTTTTTTTTTTTTTGCGGCACCGGGGATTGAACTCACAACCTCGCGCTTGCCAGGGCAGGCACTTAAGGCACTGAGCCAAACTCCCAGCCCTGGTTTTTTTTGAGGCAGGGTCGCACTATGTAGCTCAGGCCGGCCTTACGCTCACGTTGTAGCCCAAGCTGGCCTCGAACTCACAACGCTCCGCCTACCTCAGCCTCCCGAGTGCTGGGATTAAAGGCGTGCGCCACCACGCCCGGCTCCTGCTCACTAAATTTATAGAGAAGAAAGGTTGTGCCTAGGCAAATGAAAATCTGAAGAAAGAATGGTGGCTATTACCTGACTCTACTTTAAAGACATTTTGACATCATATATAAGTTTGGAGTTATTAAAATTTGGTCAAGTTTATGATAAATGCAGGTTAAAATGAGTATTCTGTCAATATAATTTTTGGGAAAAGATCATACTGACTGCAAGTTTTCATAATACCTTACTTTATTTATGATTTGTACAAAATGATTTAGATGAAAATAACATGCAAATAATATTACTGCATTTTATTTTCAATCATTTAGACAAAATGCATTTCGTCAATTTTACTAAAAATCAAAACATATTCATATTATGATATTAAATAAATAAAACAATATCAAAATTTTCCCCAATAATATGATTGGTGTCATTGATCTTAAATTTAATTAAAATAAAATGCACAGGGTGTACCCTGTTCAAATGCTGCAACTTACATCTTGACTCTATGTGAAATGTTTTCAATAGATTTTTTCATAAATCACAAACTGTTGTGTAAGGCATATTTGTAACTTTGGATCAACTTGCACAGCTGAACAAACATTGTAACTAAAAATTTTCCTTAAGAGTTTAAAACTGCATTAGAGATGCACTGAATGGTAAATGTAGCCCTTGATAAAAGATGATTAGAGGTCTCTTTCAGTCTCCCTGTCTTCGCAAGCCTTCCTCCATAGGGACTTTCACTGGCAAAGTGCCTCCTGGCTTATAGGTCAATCTAACTGTGCCTTCTGTTTATCTTACTGCTCAAACTTTTGATATGATGAGGGGATCTTGAAAGGGAATGTTAATTCAGAATGCAGAAAGCTATGCAGAATTCTTACTTATGGGACAAAAGAGAGGTAGAAGTTCTAAAATTAAACCTGCTTTTACTGCTATTATATGAACCTGTGTATGATTTGAGTACATCATGTAATCACACAGACTTTATTAATTTAATTAATAAAGTCATACTCAGAGTGTTTTCCTTTTACATGTGTGTATGTGGTTATTTGTAATTACAAATAAATATGTTTTATTAGAACAATTTTGTTATCACAAATACATTAGAAAATTATTTTAAATATACTACAAGAATTACCATTTTCTTCACACCTGATTTATCAACAGGATATATAAGTACTTATTAACAATTAGTGAACCCACATTGGTACATTATTTATGTGATTACTAAAACCACACTTTTTCACAATTTCTAGCATTTTCTTAATGTCCTTGTTCACTCCCCAAATTTCATCCCAATCATCACAATTAGATGGTGGTGTTAGATTTTGGAAGGATTTATTCAATTATTTATACCAGTATGGCCTTGTGTGTATTTTTTATATTCTGAGTGATTATCCAATAGTATTTTATGAGTTGTGTGTGTATTGTGCTGCTCAACTTGTTCCAGCTTTGGCTGTACCTAACTCTTTCGTTGGATCTTATATTCTTTGACATACTTGATTAGTCTTCTTTTGCTTGGTTTTGTTTCTGAGCATATTCTCATTTTCCAGCAAATTAGTTTGTTTCACATACATGGGTTTTAGATATTTCCTGCTCGAGTTTTAAAATTCACTATTTCTCCAAAGAAATCCATTTCCTTTTATTGGTGAAAGGATTAGAAACAAAATCTGGATGGTACCAGTACTCATTACTTCTTTATTACTAGGCAAGAGAATGTGTATGTATATACTTACCGATGTATACACTTACATGCATTTTTACATGTACTTACTTTTCATATTTTATTAAAGCAAGCATAAGTTTATAGTGATGTTTCTAAATCTACTCTACTGACATGTTTCATTCTTGCCCCCACCTCTGTAATCTCTCACTTAAGCAAGATGTTCAGGCTTTACTTTTCAGGTGTGTGTGTGTGTGTGTGTGTGTGTGTGTATAGTAGCGTTAGTGTTAGATCTTTAACCCATATCTATATAAAAAAACAAGTTCACAACAATATTTATACAATGTTCCTTTGCTCTTTAGTCTTGTAATCAGTATTCACTTTCAAAATTTGTTAGATTAGCACCTTATTCTACTTCCTTTAGAAAGTTTCATTTCATTATATATAATAAACTGCGGGGGTCTGAACTATTGGGGTCCCCAATCTTCCAAACGAGTGTGCAACGAAGGCCCAAATAACTGAGACAAGCAGTGTGATCTTTAGGGCTCCAGGAGGAACAAAATCGACTGCAGAACTTGTAACTGGTGGCTGAGCCAAGACTGCCTCTGGGCAACCCGTATTTATTCAAAAAAAGGAAGGGGTTGAAGTGGAAAATGCAGGAAACCTGAGCAGGAACTTGGGAGAGGTTCAAAGACCCCTCCAAACAACAGATGGTGCGAATTAGGAAAGTCTCCAGGTGTCCTTAGCTGTGGCCCGTCCTGTACCCCCAGGCCCAGCCATCTCCTCACTCTCAGTTCAGCCCTGTCCAGGCCATGCCATAGCCCCACACATGTATTCAGCTTCAACAACTCCAACAATAAACTAAAAATATTTGCAATATTCTTCATTCTATTCTCTATTTCCAAATGACCTAAATACCTTAAAATTTGCCTTGTACTAAATTTTACTAATCTGCTGCAAGTTTTATGGATTTTACAAATCTTTCACATTTGCTCTTCATCATACAGTGTACTATAAAGTAGTTTTCCATATGCCTGAAATGTCTTCTGTGTCGGATACATTCATATTTACGTGAACATCTGGCCCTTTGCAATCAGAGATCTCTTCATTGTCTTAATAATTTTGTCTTCTTCAGAATGTTACATAATTAGTATCATATAGATGCAGTTTTTCAAAGTGACTTCTTTTGCTTAGAAGTATGTGTTTAAAATCTGCTCATATCTCTAAAGCTAGGTAGCTCATTTATATTTTATATCTAAAGAGTAGTTTGTTGCCATCCCATAATTTATGCATGCATTCACCAATTAAAAGATGTAGTTTGTCTGGGTACTATAAATATTTGCATGTAGAATTTGCCATTATATACTGTTCAATTTTGTAATAAAAAATGGTCAAACTCTCTTCTATTGTATCTATAACTTTTTACATTCTCCTCATTAGTCAATGAAAGTTCTGGTGCTCAATATTCTTTTCAGCAGTTCGTATTATGTTGTAAAATTATACAGTTCTAGTATAATGCAGTGGTATGCAGTTGCTGTTTTAATTTTAAATTCTGTGATGATGTATTTTGCTATGTTTATTTACTAACTAAATAACTTGTATTTTGGAGATATCTGTTCATTGTTTTTGTCTTAAGTGTTCTGTGAATATTTTGTATGTAACTCCTTTACCAAACAATTTGAAAATGTGTTCTGTCACTTGCTTTCTTGGATTTTCATTATCCAAAGGGTATTTCTGACAGAGGTGATCATTTTAATTTTGATTTTAATTTTAATTAAGTCCAAATTATTTTTTTCTCTCAAGATGATGGTATTCATAAATTTCTTAAGAGTTCTTCATCAAATCCAAGGTCATATACACTTTACCTTATGCATTAAGAACTTTTAATTTTTTTCCTTTAGTTTTGAGTTTTATATTTAGGTATATGAATATTCATAATTGATTACTGGAGATAACGTAACGTCTGTTTCTATATATTTTTTGTTTGTCTCATTGGCTTTTCTTTCCCTTGCATGTGGACCTTCAAATATTCCAACGCAACTTGTCGAAAAATATTTTATGTGTTCAATTCATTAGCAATATCATGCTGCCTTTATTAAAATAACTTTATGCCAATTGTAGTTGGATAGAAAGCTAGCTTGAATTCTCCAATTTTTCCCCTGTACTATCTTACTAGGTATTATGCGTCTTTCTTTTTTGTAGTGGAGTTCTTTTCTTCATAAATTTATAGTCAGTTTGTTAATTTTAAAAAATAGCTTCTGGAATTTAGACTAGGATTATTCTAAATCTACACAAAGCTTTATTTCTAAAAATATTAAATTTGACCTATAAATATGGTGTTAGGTGTTAGCAGTAGTAGTAGTAGCACTAATCAATTTTGGCTTTATTTTCTGATTTCCACACAGGGGTTCTGTAACTAATTATTTTTATATTTTTACCAAGTTATGCCATTTGAAGGATTTTCCATTTTGTTTTGTTCCTCTTACCTCTTGCTAATATTTTAAAATTTCTTTATACAAATGAATATCGTGTTTTGTCAAAGGCTTTTTCTGCATCTATTGATGTATTTATAAGTTGTGACAAATTACATTCATTGATTGTTGAATATTTAGCCTTGCAAACAATGAATAAATTCCATTTGGTTCTGTTATATAACTTTTTGTAAACATTTTTAGATTTCATTCATTAATATTAGGAGGGAATTTTATTGAAAGTTTTTGTTCCTTGTAATGCCTTTGGTTGGATTTTATATTAGAGTCCTTTACCCTCATGGAATGAGTTGGAAGTTTTCACTTTGCTTGTTATTATTTCTTGTATAAAATCCTTAAATATTTGGCAGAATTCCACTGGAACGACTTTAACCTTTGGTAACATTGTCACAGTTATTAATAATTGGTTTAATTTCTGCTTAGATACGGGGCTATCCATGTCATCTGTTTATTCTTATGTGAAAAGTCTTTCTATGTGTCTATTGAACGTTTCTCCTTTACTTTTAGACTATGTACCTTTAAATGTTAAACACAGTGCTTACAGGCAACACATATTTGAATATTTTTAGTCACTCTGAAAATCTCTTGTAACTTTGTTATTGTTGTTGTTGTTGTTGTTTGCTTTTTGAGACCAGGTCTCACTATGTAGTGCATACTGGCCTCAAACACAGGACAATAATCCTGCCTCTTCCTCTCACACCCAGCAATCTCCTGTTTTTAATTGGAAATTTCAGACAATCTACAGTAAAAGTGATTATTCATTGACTTGATAATAACTGTTTTTGACATGCTGATATTAATTTTTAGAAGCTTTTCTTTTCTCTAGTTTTATTGAAATGTTTTATGCGATTCCACTTCATCTCTTCTCTTGTATATTATGTTTCCCCAAGAGAAATTACTTGTCTTAGTGTATATGAATACATTGGAACTACTTATACCTTCAAATAGTCTCATAGTGCTTCATATATTTGGAAGTATTTTGTAACAATACTCCCAGTCTTTGTGCTCCACCCCTCATGACATTGCAGTCATTAATTTCATTTTCATAGATTTTTATTGTTACCATTATTTAAAATAACACTTCTATTTTAGATTAATTAAAATTAATATTTTATTTACCTGCTCCTAGAAATATACTTCTTTTATTCATGCAGATCCAATTTTCTGACACATATATATATTTCTCTTGAAAAATTAATAACTTATCAAGTAAGTCAAATCTGATATCAATTAATTTTAGCTTTCCTGAGGATAATTTCACTGATACAGAATTCTGGATTGTTTATTCTTTCCTTAAAATAACTTCTGTCTTACTACTTGCTTAGATTCTCATGAGAAATCCATCACAACTATTCATTTTTATACAAGTAGAGTACACCTCACATCCTGGCTTTTACAAATTTTCTATTGTGCATGTTACGGTGATGTGGCTAGTGGTACTTCTTGTTTTGCTGTTCTTGAGTAATTGTACTCTGATTTTTTAAGATACTTAGCTTTTTATCTTCTGTTTTGTTTCTGAAAAATCCTCAGCCATCATTTTAAATGGCCTCAAATACTGTTCTCTTGTGTACTTTTTTCTTGTGTCATTCTAATCATAAATACATTGCACTTTTGTAATTGTTTTGAGATTCCTGTATTTTTTTCATTCATTTTTCTCTTTGAATTTCTACTTTGAAAGATTTTACTAACTTAATTTGATATTTGTACCTATTGTCCATCACATCAAAACCATCCATTAGTTTTTCTTTTTTTTTAATTCTAGTATTTCCTTTTCATTCTTAAAAGTTCTATCCATTGTACTTTCTTGTATCTTCTTAGTATTCCTCTTAGCACCACCCACAAATTCATCTAAGTTATTTTAAATTCTTTGTGTGAGGATTTTAACATCTGTATCATATCTATGTCTGATGATGATCCTTAATTTGTCTGCTTAGATTGAATTTTCTTTCTTGCCTCTTAGCATACCTTGTGAATTTTCACTGAAGTCTGGGTTGTACAAAGCAAAAGTGATTGAGGCAAACAGGCCTTTAGTAGGAGAATTTACGTTGACATAGCTAGCAGTTTGGCTATATTGTTTGCTGCAGCAATGTTATCATAGGTGCAATATTTCTCCAGTAATGCAGTTTTGTCTCCCATCTTGATTTAGCTTTCTTAAGTATTTCTCATTCAGGGAGAATCAGTACTTTTCTTCTCTTCAACTCTAATATCCTTTGATTTTATTGAAACTTTTAATATGGCTGTATATTATGAGTGTGGTGGAAGATTTATATTACCCCAATTAAATATGAGTTTTCTCTGTTTTCCTCCTCATCTTTTGCTTTTTTCTCCTCCACTCTCCTCCTTCTCCTTTTCATGGTACCAATGATTGAACCCAGCAGGTACTGAGCTATAGCTCAATCATTTCCTTATTTGATACTTGTTAGTTAGTATTTTCTTCTTTTGATACAAGGTTTCAGTAGATTGTTGAAGCAGGCCTCAAATTTGTTATCATTTTGCTAAGTAGGTTTTTTGCGAATGACAACCGCCACTAACTGATATCATTCCTTTAATGGTTTAGCACTTGTGCCCCATAAATTTCATAAGCATTTCTTCTTATATAGTACCCTTCAGTCAAGTCAAGAAAGCTAGAGGACATTTGCATGAGGAATGTCCTCTTTCTCTACAACTCAAAATGACAAGACTTGGAAAGATTTTTACCTTATAGGGTAATTTTTGCTTTAGAAAAGAGTAGGCATATTTCAAAATGATTATTTTCCTACTTGATTTGACACTAGAAAGATAGATCTCTCTCAACTCTGTTCAAAGCAAGAATTAGATGAAGTTTCTGAGGACAGATCCCAGGATATTGTGAGGTCTCACATAAGATTACATTATGTAGAAAAATTACAAGGTTTCTCATTTTCTTGCTAGCCAATTCTCAGTAATTTGTCAAACTACCTTTAAATGTTCATTACATTTTAGTTTTTGATTCATTTTCTCCAAGTAAGCAGATCTCATCCATTGCTGTATATGCATCTTTCTCTATTGTGGGTACATAATTTGACCTTAAAGATGAGTTCTGTAATGGATACAAGAAAAGTAATTGATTTTCAGGGTTATTTTTATTTTTTTTTTAGCATTTTCTTTTTATGAAGGATGGTTTTAATTTCCAAGCTTTTTATTACATTTTTGTTGATCATCTGCTAAACTTCTATCTAGTTTGTTTGTACTTGCAACAAACCAGTCTTTAGTCTTCATTAATTGCTAGTTGATTATTCTATTGTTAGGGAAAATGCCATGGAATATAAACAACAGCATTACTTGTAAAGGTATAGTATTTATCAGGAGTTAACTTTTGAAATGTTTTGTAATACTCCCTGGCAAGACCCTCTGAACCATACAACAGAAACTGTGATTGGTGGCCTGAGAGGGGAGCCTGACACACCCTTTCTGTTTCCCCTGTATCTGCTTATGCTGAGGAACCATTTACTGAAGTGTGGTGGTTAATTGATTGCCAGCTTGGGTGGGAATGCCTGACTGAGTTGAACCAGTTTGGTTCTGGGTGTGGAAGATGTTCTGAAGGAGGCTTGGCAAAATGTTATAAAAAGAGAATGGAAGGGAGGGAAGGATTTTGTGTTGATATTTTTGGAGGATCTTCTTGTGATTGCATTTCTTCAGAGAAGTTTTTCTTCTAAAGAGTTTTGGCTGTTTTCTTTCTTCTAGATTACTTCAATCCTCATCATCATCTGGGACATTTCCTGGCTTCCGGTGCAGATCCCTCACTGTTCTGGCACAGATAATTCACCCTTTTGGTACAGACACTTCAGCTTCTAGCTCTGGCCCTTGAGCCTTTTTGCACAGGTCCTTTGGTCTCCTAGCACGGATTCTTTGGTCTCCTGTACAGATTTGCAAGGGACATTGCCACTGACTTCAGGCGCTCGACTGGATCTTTTGTCTCCAGCAGTCAGACAGACGTTTTGCACTTTGCTCCATCTAACTCTAGTAAGCACTAATACAGACAGGGAGGGTTTGGGAGCTAACCACTCAAACCATTCCAAATTATAGACAGGAAAATGGATCTGCCATGTTTTTTGATTGTTCGGTTTATAAGGTATAATTAATTTTTCTTCCATAGAAAGTTGAGTTCATTAGAGTTGACATCTGAATTAATATTATACCGAGTAGCTTTCCTGTTATGACTGCTGACTGGAAAGGAGGATTTCACTTTCATCAGCTGCCCTACTGCTTCCTCACTACTGCTGCACTACTATTCTTTACTTCCCACGGGGTTTCTCTAGTAAGGGAATTTGAATAACAGGATTTCCCCAAGTTCTCACATTACTATTCTGCAAGTTTCATGTCTCCATACAATTATGGTCATTTATTTGAAAAATACTGTGTAACAGACATACATAATATAATAATTGAAATTACTATCTTTGGGAGAAACATTTGGTGAATTATATGTGCTACATTTTTATCCCAATATTAGTATACACTGTAAGAAAGCATGGCAAATTTCTAAAACTTTAGTGCAGAATATAGCATGCCTTTGGATCACAGCAATTGTCAAAAAACAGATGTGCCTTTTGAAATGCAAGATTTCTAAAACATCAAACATTTTTATAGTGATGGATGCATTTAATTCCTACAAATCTGGAGTTACAAGTGATGTCTTAGCCCTAAGGTTTTAGTACAATGCCATTTCTAATATGCATAATAAAGTCTATCATCATTATTAGTAGATAAATTAAGCGTATTTTCCATGAACACTCATTAAAGACAAGAAAATAAAAATTTGTCAGGCCAGGAATATTGCTCAGTTGTGTAACACCTGCCTGGCAAGCGTGAGGTCCTGAGTTCGATTCCCAGTATCAATTAATTAATTAATTAATTAGTATAAAAATAAAAAGTTGCCTTTAAAAATTTAAGGGTAAAAGCACATTGATAATGATAATGAAAAAATAAGATGGTGTTTATTGCTACAGTCAGGCAAATGAGTTAATACAGTTAATTATGAGATAACCTTATAAAATGTAGTAAGCAAATAGTTTGAATTTTGGCAAAGAATCATTTTATTTATAATGGTTAGAGCCTAGCTATTAATATTACTCTTTGTTGTTATAGAAATTGGAATAACTGCCAGAAATATCCACAATAAGAGACTGCTAAAATACTGTGAAATTGTAGAGGAGTGTGTTTGTTCTTATACATGTGTGTACAACTACAAAAATATTTTTGAAGAGTAGAACAATTGGACATGTAGTAAGAAAGATGTCAGCTGTGTGCAAGGCTCTAATTTAATTATGTAACTAATGAACTGAAATGATGGCTTTAGCCCTACAAAATCCTGAGTTTTATTTCCTAATAGATAAATTTTGAGACATATCTAGATATACATGAAGTTTAACCAGCACCTTCAAACTTCAGTCTTATTTGCTTCTCTGTGGAGTGTTTATACCTATAATGATTGATTCATTATGCCAACTTGAGAAGTTTAGAAGCTTAACTAACTCAGCAGTTCTACATTCTGTAGTGTTTAGGACATGTCCTAGAGTGGCTATTAACACTCTAGGATGTTGTAATGTTTTATTCCTTGTGTCAACTTGCTATGTTTAGCAGTTTAAGTACACAACTCAGCAGGGGAACAGAGTCCTCACTTTGTAAAACATCCTGATCCTGAGCAAGAGGAGGGAACAGAGATGCCATTAATGCTACACCTGCCATAGTGGGAGGTAGCCTGCATACAATATAAGGGAGAAAAAGAGGCTTATTCGTCCTTCCTTTTTGCTCTTGTTGCTTTTGCTGTCTTCTGCTACTTTGAAGTGTTACCCTTCCCCCTGTCACCCTGCTTTGGAACCAGCTTATTTTGGAATGAAACTTCCACAAATTGTGAGCTAAATAATCTTTACTTCCTTAACTTTGAGTGTTGGATGTTTTGTCTTGGCAAGGAGAGAAGTGACTAAGGCAGCATTATAAATTGTTCATGGTATCATATGTATGTTAAATTCAATGCTAAGACCTTCATGACTATAATTTTTAAAGATTTCAAATTATATGAAATAAAATTATTGTATTAATAACCCCATACCCTGAAATATTAAAACTCATGCTAAACTTTAGGTTCCAAAACATTCTTCACAAAAATTTGTGTTACAGAATATGACCTCAGTACACTGAGGGTAGTATCAGAACTTCATTGGTTTCTAACTGGCAAATTATGAATAGAAAAAAAATCTATACTATTTATCATTATTAAAATTATACCCTATTTTAGACTACATGCACTTTGGGCTTAAACTATGCTGGTGTTTATTTTAGGACTGATGTTTATTTTAGGACTTTCTTTAAATTATCTGGAGGGGGAAAATTCCAATATACAAATCGTTTCCTGAAAAGTGAAAATGTGTAGTATAATCAACCTTAATTTCAATTTCCCTTTTGAATTCTATGCTTGTATCAAAGAAAATTGACCCTAAAGATGTGTTGTACACAACACTGCATATGCCAATGGAGTACATCACAGCGTTTTTATGTTCTCTTTAAAACCATTTTTGTGTGGGAATGCCTATAGACACATCTATCTATTCTGATCATCATTATTTCAGGTTTATTATGTATGTATTCTATCTGCACCCTAATATTTCTTCAATTCTCTTTAAAAAATCCCTCTCCACTTTTATCTTGTCTTCTTTTATTTTGATTGTCAGTAAAGCAAAATCCACTGTAGTTCTATTTTGATTAACTTGCAAATCTGATTTCCAGAGGCAGTCTTTCCATTTCATGTTTTTTAGATTGCTTTCTTGTCCTTTGGGTTTGGAATAGCATCATGAGTATTATCACTATTTGATTTAAGAAATTGTCAAAATTTCTTTCGTAAGTAAGAAACACATTTTACTTTTACTTTTATTTTAATAAAAATCAACTTTTTCATGTGCAAACTCATGTTTGAATTTCAGCTATAATTCATACCTGAGGTCAATTTAAGACCATATATGACAATGAATTTAATGTTTAGAGAAAACAGATGTGTCTAAAATGAACATTTCCAACTCCCAACTGATTCCTAATCCCAAATGTAATTTGGAATAGCCTAGCTAGTTCTGTGTACGTAGGACCATTAATAAGTAAAAGATGAAAGCTCAGAATCAATTATCTGTGGTATCTCTGCAAAACACCTTTGCATCTAAAGGAAATTTTCATCCAACAAAGTGTAAATTTCTCATTCTGCTTTAGCATCTTCTGCAATACCAACTAAATTTATATGATTTCAATTAAATGTCAATATCTTGCATTTTAGAGGTCCTATTGTTTACAGTTATTGTAACTGTGTGCAGGACATTTGCATACTACCTAGCAGTTGGACCCTTTAAAGAATTAGTTTTCTCATGTTCCTCCCTAAAAGGAGGCAGAGCCTGCCCTTCCTGAATTTATAGCCTATAGGAGGGAGCTCCAGCAAGTATTTTCTCAAACATTCTGAATCTCATTAGGGAGACAAGAAAAAAAATACCCAATTATTTAACAGCACCTGTTAAATGAAAACACGAAGCCAAGTGAAAGTAAATGATTGTTATTGTAGTCATAACAGACAAAATCAATGGCATAGTGATGGGATGCATCTTACGGGTATACCAGGAATAAAAATTAATATGATTTAAACAGAGAAATAAAGCTGCAACAAGACTGATTTCCTGACATGCAATAGGTATGCAATAAATTGAAAGTGTTTTTATCACATACCACATGAAAATCTACATTGTTAACTTGAGTCAAAGATACACAAATGATGTATTTCTAAGCATTTGGTTGAGTCTCCTCCATCTCGTGTGACCTTGGTGTTGCTTGTTGTGGCTAGAAACATTTACTGACTCATTAACTTCAAGGTAAATGTAATAAATGTCTAACAAACCATTCAACAGTGATAACAGCCTTATGTTACTTCAGTTCCTCAAGTCACTAAAATTTTGCTTAAATTCAAGAGTGAAGCACCATCCAGATCTGTTTGCTCTTTATGTTCTTGACTGCTTTTGATGTCTGTCTAGTGCCATCTATCAAATAAACAGCGCCTTTCAAAAGGTGTGTTACGGAAGTGGCCTGCCAATCCTCAGCAGCAGGATCAGTAACAGTAACTGTAAAGTCTAAACTAGATAGTTACCCTTTTTAGACAGCTTATGGTGAAAAACAGTGGGAGATCTAAGCTGCTTTATAAGCTAAAACAATTACTCATTTGAAAAATTATTCACCAATCTATATAAATATTATCACTTGCCTATAACCTCGAAAGAAAAGAAAATCCTGACTGAAAGAAGAATAAAATAGATATAGTCTCTGTGGCATGAAAAATATACTATGTTGTCCCATGCTTTTGAGAGAAGAGGAAAAGAAATATTAAACATAACTCCTTACATATTATGAAAAATGTATTGCTATGGTTTTACATTTTTGTTTTCCCAATATTGCTTGACAAAGAGAGAACGTGATCCAAGTTAGCTGAATTTAGATATTATCTGCAGAGAATTGAAATTACATTTGCTTGTTTCAGGAAAATATGAATCAGTGCAGAAAGATCATGTTGAGTGGAGGCTGAGAGGTAAGGCTCTGAACATGCAAAGTCACTATTTAAATCCTGGGTATACCACTCATCATTTGTGCAATAGAGGGCAAATCACTTCTCTGTGCCCCAGGCTTCTTATTCACATGTGGATAGTAGCAGTCCAAAGTGTTTTTATATTCTGCAAAATAGTGTCTGTTATTTATACTTAATGTTTACTTTTACTTTTAGTAATAGTTCTTTATTATCCAACAAATAATCAAAGTGATCTCAAAAGTTTGGCTTTTGTTCCTGCTCAGGTGAATTAATCCAATTGATCAACTATACCATCCTCCTCAGTTCTCATTTATATTTGCCATGTAGCCCTTCTGTAGATTATCCTTTGTTCTGTCACTATCATAGAACTACTGCTGGAGACTGGATAATTATTACTTTTACTGAAAATTGAGATATATTTTATTGAGGAATACTGCATGCCATTTCTTTAATGATGAGCTCAACTACGTTTTCCTAAAGTCTTAGTTTTATTAGCCATTATCAATTACAATAACAAAATTACATCATTGACTTATTACTTAAATTTCTGTCTCTTTAATGCTTCATCTACTCTATCTTTAGATCTCTTTGGAAACTTCAAATTTTTAATTTAGCTGTAAAGATTAAATTTGTTATTTTTGTTTCAGTTGTCTGATTTCTAGGCCATGTCTTATGGGATATATTTTAAAAGGCAATTAACAGCTTAAAGGTATTTCTAAGTTAATAACAGAAGATAAATGTTTCTGAAAGGGAAAGAAAGATTTATTGAGCATCTAAATTTTTCAGGCATCTTATTAGGTTTAACCAAATAAGAAAAAAATAATTGCCTGATTTGGGAATCAAAGACTCCTACAAAAAATAAATATATAGGAAGTAGCTTTTCCAGAGTCTGGGCATATGTTCTACATAGCAAACTATATTGAAATGTTCCTTCAAAGCTATAAAATGTAGAACTTCATTTTATTCTCAGATTGCACACTCATGTGCGAGTTATTGAGATATGTGTAAATCTTACCTTCAGAATAGAAGCAATTCAATTTAACTCCATAAAATTATTTCTTGAATTCATCCAAGAGAAAAATAATCAGTGAGTGTGGAGTGGCTTTTACCTTCAGTATTGATCTTGTTTTATTTGAAGTATTAAACCATATCTAAGCAAAGAATGAATTCCTATTAACATTCAATAATTGGAATATAAAGGAGCTTTACTGTGGGATTTATTGGAAGCCTGGTCACTTGCATAATTTAACTGCCAATTGAAAATGATAAACCTGACCACTGACAGTACTTTAATTTGTCTTCCTTTCCTTAAAGCCTGCAGGCCCAAACTATGAGTACCCTGAAACTGCCAGGTGATATCAAATTACAAATGTGCTCCTGAGAGGTACTCACTACCAAATTGCCTTTATGGGTATCATGGATCTGGCCACTTGAATCTGGAATAGTTCCCACATTGCCCATCCTCATGTGAAACTGACCCTACCCACTCCTAGCCCATACTATAAGATTTCACAGAAAAAAAAAGTAATCTTAAAGTTAAGAACATCAAGAATTTTAAAATGACTATAGAACATTAAACCCCCTAGTAGGATATTTTGAATGCTATAACTTACCTAGATTCATTGCTTAGATTTCAAGAAAGTCACCTTAAATTAGAAGAATTTATACAATTTAAAAACTAGTTCTTTAGAAGAATTATTTTTTTCATACTTTTACTGATTCTTATAAAGTTAAAGAAGTCTACATGTTTCTTTAGGAGATGTCTATGCGAGGACTTAGGCACAGATTATGTAAAAGGGTCCACAAACTTGCTGAAGTTAGTTGTTGTAACTGGGACAGTTAGGGATATAAATGACTGGAAAATTTAGTAAAAGAAAATGATATTCCAGGTCAAATAAGAACATTATGAAAACAACAAGGAAAAGAAGTATAAAATACACTTTTAAAAAATGTTACATTAAACTCACTGCATGCCACAAAGTCAATTGAGAACACATTAAAGAGTTAAACATAACATCTGAAACTATAAAATTCAGAAGATGATGTGAGAAGCTTCTAGACTGATCTTGGGCAGTGATTTCTTGGATATACCACCACTTGTGGCTACAAGTTGATTTGTGCAAAGCCACAGTTATGTAAGATGAATTAGTTCTAGAAATTTATTGTACTGCATAGTGCCTATAGTTAAAAATATTCTACAAGTGTTAGACACTTACAATTTTATTAAGGGGATGGGTCTAAGGTTAAGTGTACTTATCACAAAACAAAACAAAACAAATCAGACATAAGGAAATTTTGGGGGCTAAGGAATATGTCTACTCCCTGCATTATAGTTATGGTTTCAAGGTACATTTATATTCCAAAGTCATAAAATAATATACGCTAAATACATGTATTTTAAAACTATCAGTTATACCCTAATAATGCTGTTTTTAAGAGAAAGTTGAGATATTCTGCTGGGTTAAAAAAGAAATATGAATTATTAATAGGAGGAATGCACAATAAATTAGGGTTATATTGTAAATGGTTTAAATATACATAGCATATTAGATAAAACCAAAAAGTTAGCAGAATAGATAAAACCAAAAAGGCATCCATTTAAAGGTAATGATGAGGCCTTATTTTGATTGATATGTTTTCCTTTTCTTGACAATAATTGTGTTATCTCACAAACTTTTGTGTTAATTCATATGAACTAAAGATTTACAAAATTTATTTTTAGATTTCACATAGACAGCCATAATATTATGAAGAAAAAGGGAAGGTTCTAGGTTTACTATCTTTGTGATCAATAAATTATCCAGGTATAAATAAAATTCATAGAGAAGTCTACAGCATAATGGTTTATAGAAAGTGCATATTTTCAAAACCATACAAGAAGCAATTGAACAACAAAAGAAGAAAACATGAGAATCAGTTTTGAATCTAGAGAATATCATACACGTAGCTGTAACTTTGCTTGGCCAACCTTCATGATGATAGACCCTACCATAGTGATAAGAAAATTCTGTGGTAGAGGAAGCAGAATCCCCCCTACCTCCATCATGTGCAGTGAGAAATGAAGGCAAAGTCAGATTAGAACCGTGGAAAAAATAGATGTGCTTATCTAAAATTGCTTCAATATTTTGCCAAAATGGAAGCCATAGAAATCTACATGTGGATGGTTTTAAATTAGGTGATAACACACAGGCACACTGCATTAGAGAGTAGATGTTTTAATTATAGTCTCACCAGGTGATTCATGTGTTCAGTTCAAAATTAATGCTGACAAGCAGCTTCCATAAAAGGTAGATCTTCAAGTGAACAGCATGTTACTCTTCTCCAGTGGGATATAATGTCTAGTACATCTTCATGTTGGTCCTAGAATATAATCAAGCAAGGTTAAATAAGATTCTGAAACTCCTCCACAGATGAAAAAAATTCTAATATATCAAATATGGATATAAGAAGACAATTTTAAGAATTTATATGTAATTGATCATTGATTAAACTGACAAATATTAATTTAAATGTATTTATATGAATATATCATAACTATGTACTTATATATAGATATACAGACATCTAAATAGCTACATCAGTATCATTTCTAGATGTGAACTTGGAGCCAGTGTTTGATATTACACTCTGTCTTTCTGTTTTTTATCTGATATTACATCCATTTAAAGCAGAATTGATATTGGTTTCTGGCAAAAAAATAAAAGTAATAAACAAATAAATAAATAAATAAAATTTTAAAAATATGGCTAAACCAGAAGTGAAGAGGAATCATAGGCATAGTTAATACTAAATTTAAGGATACATTTTCTGTAATGAAAAGTTAGTCAGAGACAAAAATGAGATACCCTGAAAAGTAAGAACATTTTTATTAGTTGGCATGTTTAAGTGAAGATTTCAAAAAGATTAAAAGGAATATTTTACAGATGATTCCTGATGAAATTATCTAAAAGATTCTACTATTATAATATAAATTAGATTTCCAAATGTGTTGTATTAATCTTAATCTTTCTTTGAATAGTCATACTGTTGCCTTTTTGTTTAATCAACAAAAAGCATTTGTAATGTATATGTATGTTTTACTTTAAGTTCCTTTAAAAGGTGAACTGTATTGTTCCCTTAAATTTTATTCATTTGTCTTTCTTTATACACTCTGAAACTATTATTATCAGACACAATGAAACTCCAGTGTAATAACTATGGTAATTATTTCTTTTTGTATTCCATACAAAATGAGATGATAGACAAAAGTTAGCACATCTGAGCTGTAAATTTAACTTTTGAATAGGTTGAGAACCTAAAGATTTAGTTATTTTTTTCTTAAAGCATTCAGTCTGATAAGAATACCAAGTCATTTATTCAGTACTCACCTGATACTTCATGGTATTTTTATTCATGACTTATTATAAGTTGTTTACATTACACATGAAAAAATTTTATTTCATCATGCATAAGGATCTAAATTAGACTGAGGATGAAATTTTTACGAATCATTTAAATAAGAGAAAAAATTATCATAAGTTAAATATCAAATTTTGTGGCTTGAATTGGTAGCTGTCCTTGTAAACTAGTGTGCCTCTTCAGAGAACATATTCAAAACTGTTAAAAATGCTACATTTCTTCAATTTGGTATATTTATTTATAAGATATTGTCTGATAGTTAAAAGCATAAAGCTAAAGGAGCATGATGCAAAACAAACCCATACACATGCACACCTGCACACACACACACACACACACACAGACCACAAATGAGCAAAAGAATTCTAAATGATTGAGAAGAACCAGGAACTATTTATGGTCTCTAATTATCAGCAATCTTTGGATCAGTCATTCATCTCCCTCTAGTTTAAAAGCAAATAATTTGGGTTTTGACAAATTTTCTTCCATGATTGGACAAAAACAATGTTGCAAAAAATTTGAATAATTGTTTTCCTATTTTCTCTGGAATCTCACCTTTTAAAGAGGGTGAACTATATAAATAAACAATCAAGTAATGACAAACTTTGATATGAATTTGAGATTATGAAGTTTAAATTAATATCTTTCAGTAAACATTTCTAGGTACTTGAGAAAAAAATATAGAGTACTTTACTGTACAAACCCCAAAGCAGTGAATTTGGATTTTTGACATGTCTTGAGAAATAGAATCCTGCTCATATGACTAATGATATTTTATTCTATTCAGTCATCTTATATCAACTGATTTTTCAAAATCAGTCAACTTTTCTAGGTTCCCAGTTTTCTCATGATTTCTTAAGGTCTCATGTAATATTACAAAATGACTGTACACTCTTATACAAAAATAGCATATCTTTCCCTACCCTGTAGTACACAGTTCAAATACAGGTTTACTGTCATCAAATCTATGTAACAACCTTAGGTATGAAACATGTTTTGATGAAATATAACTATTTCATGTCCTTTTATACTTGACCCTAAAATGAATATTGTTTTAATGGTGAAAAATAGTAAGTAGAAAATTTTAGTTTAGTGCATAATGAAAAACTTGGGTCTAGTTTTAATCTTCAGCATGTGAAAAACCAACTTTTCCAGCACTATTTCTTAAACAGGCTATCTTTCCTCCAATGACAGTCTTTGTCACCTTTGTTAAAGATAGGGGAACTAAGTATGTCTGGAGTTCCTTCTGCACCATCTATTATGTCCCGTTAATCATCTGGTCAGTTTTCTTTTGCCAGTACCATGCTGTTTTTTTCACAGTAACTTTGTAGTGTTATTTCAAGTCAGGGATTGTGATGACCCCTGCCTTGCTTTTGTTCCCTAGAAATGCCTTTGCTATTCTGTGTCTCTTTTTGGGTTCCAAATGAATTTTAGAGTTGTTTTCTATAAATCTATGAGATATGCTGATGGAATTTTGATTGCAATTCCATTAAATCTACATAATAATTTTAGAAGCGTTGGTATTTTCACTATACTGGTTCTTCCTACCCAAGAACAAGGAATATCTTTCCATTTTCTGATAACTTCTTAAATCTTCTTTGGCACAGTACTATAGTTTTCAGTGTAGCGGTCTTTTACTTTCTTCGTCAGATTGATTCCTATGAAAAAATATTCAATATCATTAATCATAAGAGAAATGCAAATTTGAGCAACACTGAAATTCCATTTCATCCCAGAAAAAAGTGATTAATATCAAGAAATCGACCAGTAACAAATGCTAGTGGGGTTGCAGGGAAAAAGGAAAGCTTCTCCACTGTTGGCAGGAGGGCACACTGGTGAAACCATTGTGAAAATTGATTTGAAAAATCATCAAAAACCAGGATTAGAGTTTCCATTCAATTGACCTCTTCCCATTCTTGATATCTTCCCCCCAAAATTAAAAGCATCATGCCACAGCGATATGTGCACGCCCATGTTTATAGCAGCACAATTTGTAATAGCTAAATATTGGAAATAGCCCAAATGCCCATTAAATAATGAATGGATAAAGAAGATGTGGTATTTTTATACAACGGTGTACTAATCTGTCACAAATAGAAAGAAGCTTGACACAATTCTAGCTAAGTGGATGCACACTGAGACCATACTCTTAAGTGAAATGAATTGGACATATATGTGTAAATACCACATTGTTTATCTGGTGTGAGAAAGAAGTGTAAATAAGGACCAAAATTTATAATAGATATTGTGAAATAGGAAGAAAATGTTCAAATGTGAAGAGGAACTGGGGAGTGGGGAGAAAAATGAGAAAATAAGGAAAAAATTGAAACAAAGCTTTCGTAAATAAGGAGAGGAAGAGAAATGGAAGAATAGATAGGAAAAAGAAATAATCAATTCATATCCTGTACAGGTACAAATTTCCTATGATGAATGTGATCATTATCTGTACTTAAAATGTTCCGATAATCTTCTTAAAAAAATAAAGTTTGTAAACCCTCCAATTAGATACAAGTGAGTATAAGCTTGTGTGCTTAGTATTTATGTTATTAATCCTTATATACTTGTGTACCAAGGAGATCCTAATGTAGGAGAGATAAGGGAACAAATCAAATAGGTCTTTAGTAGATTCTATTATTTCTATCTTTTCATCTTATAATATATCCATGTAACAAACTTACCCCAGTTCCTGTATTATTTCTGGTTCACTAAGAGCTGACCTACTTTTGATAGTCTGAGAAACAGTACTCACAAATTTCCAGTATTCATGGGAACCAGCTACTTATCAATTTCATAATTTAATGTTGTATGTCCACAGAGATATATCATTGTTTTACATAGTGTATTATAACAAGAATAGTAGTGTTCCTGTTTTTCAAGTTTGCTCTTTCTTTCCTAAAACATTGCTAGATGTTCTGTGATTCAATGATTCTGGAGAGTGAAATTAGTATTTATTTTCTATAGATTGCTATAGCAATTTTTAAAAACTTAACAATTTTTTTGTTTTGGCATCGTTTCATGTTCCTGTAGAACACTATTTGCTTTTGCCTTTAACTTAAAACCAGAATGCAAAATTTTAGATTCATTTTCTTTATGAAAGAATGTAGCATAAAATGTATTTAGGTAAAGGGTTTCACATATTTATTTGATTTCCATAAGATAATGAATATTTACAGTGTTCTTCATGCACATTATTCTATTAACCAACTGTTTCTCATTTATTCTTTTGGTTAGTGTTGTATAAAAAACCTTCAAAATTAATTATTTAATAAAGTTTCAATTAACAGCTTATGACAGTTCATGAGGTACTAAAAGCAAAACAAATAATGATAGAAAACACAGACTTTGAGTATGACGCATCTTTTTACACTGTTAATCTGTTTAAGTGTAGAAAAAAAGTAGATAAAATTTTAGTAGATTCACACATTAAACTGAATATTCATGATTTATTGAGCATTGATTATGAAAATGAAAATTAAAAACACATAACATATTTACAAGAGTGACTAGTTCTAAAAAATAATATACATTTCTTATTAATGTCATCACCATTTTGTTATTATTATGAATATTATTAATTGTTTCTGCTATCAAGTAACTACTTATTCATTAAATAATTTAAATATTTATGTACTTTCTTCCATAAAAATAAATTTGAAGTAGACTTCAAGTTAAACATGTAAAAATTGCACAATTTTAAGATAGATGATTTAAATTAATAATGATACCCTGACAAGCATAAGATAGTGAAATGAAAATACTATTTCTCTCTACTAATCATTTCTCTGCCATATTTTAATAAATGCAACAGTAATCCTAAGTTCCACTATTTTATCATTGATTATTGGAAGGGTAGGGCAAACTATATTACCTTAGCTGGTACACATACAAAGTTCAGTATGATCTATTTATCAAGAGGCACCAAATCATAGTAATTAGAAACTTGGATTTAAGAAATTCAAGTCAGTCTATGTTGGGTATGTGTACAGGGAAGGTATTTAAAGGCAGAAGTAGGGATACCAAGCCAATTCTCCATTAATTTCAAAATAGATCAACCCACTTATTATAAATAGTGAACAAAAATACAAATTCAGTGAAAAACAATGATAAACATTTGTATAGCTGCATATTAATATATGATCTAAGTTCCTACTGTTTGATTTCCTGATTTCAATCTCAAGACCAGCTATATTTTCTTACTAGGATTCTAAGATAGATCTCTTATCTCTTTCATTTATTTACCTAAGCTAATTTGAATGGCCTCATATACTAGGCAACACTTACAAACAAAGATTTAATAATGAAGGAAAATACTTTAATTTATCAAAGTTTAGCTTTATTATAATATAAACTTTACACGTGAAAAATGTATTCATATCTGGGCATGATGGATCATCAAAAATTTAGGAGGCCAATGTATGAGAATTGCTGGGTAGTTAAAATAATTCTGGGCTACAAAGTGAGATGTTTCAGGAGACTAAGATTAAGAATGGCAGACTAATTAATGTGATAGAGGAAATTTCAAGGCACCCCAACATTTGGGCTACAGCGTGGTTGCAACTGGGGACTTTAAGCCAGCTACACAGTGAAAACCAAGATCTAAATAAAAAGTTGGGATTTTTAAAACTTTGAATTTCACCAGGTTCTGTAAGCCTGGGCCTATAGATTTGGAGCAGCTGAAAGCAAGGTTGCTAAAAAGATTAATATTTAAAAAGAAGCCAAGTACTTTATTAAGGATAATAGAAAAATGCTTTGAGGACAGGAGGAGCCAGCAGGCCCCATCCTTCAAAGACTCAAAATTGGAAGTGAGAAAGATTTTGCTTGAGAAAAGAAGTATAAGACATCATACTCTAGAGATGCCTTCTAGGAAATTCTTAGGAGGAATGGGGTTCACAGTGTTCACCCATAATGAACCACCTCAGAGACTTTCAGAGTTACAATAAAAGGGACCCTGAGTTGGCAGCAAAATTTGGTATCATCAGTATGGCATTGCTTTATTGCTTTTACAGTCATGCAGAACACGAGAGTTGTGATGTCAGGTAGGCTTCCACCTGGATTTCAGAAGAAGCAGGCAGCGTGTCCCTGAGAGAGTAGCATGTGAAGCTGTGGGAGCTAAGCCAAAAGTACAGTGAAGATCCTAGAATGTTAGAGAACCCAGGGGAGTAAAATGCTTAAGGAAGCTGCAAGGAGCATGCAAAGTCAGCCCAAGGAAGAAGCTGCAAGAGTCGCAGCATTTGCAATTCCATAGGCACAGTGCCACCTAAGTACTTGGTGCTGGCAAAGAATTACAGGATTTATACTTGCCCTGCAGGGTTTAAGTCTTGCTTTGGTCCCATTGATTTGTATCCCTCTATTCCTCCCTTTTGGAATGAGAGTATTTATCCTATACCTTTGTATTACAGCCTCATTTAACATTCTTTTAAATTTTAACAGCTAATAGTCTTCACAAGTTTCAGAGGGGACTATGAATTTTTCAGCACTAATGAAACTGTTTGCAGATAAGCAACTCATAGAGATGGACTAAAAGTTATTTGCATAAAGTGATGTGCAAGTGTCTTTGGGTATCTAGCAGGGGAATGTTATGGTTTATATGTAGATGTCCCTCAAAAGCCTCTTGGTCTCACAGATTGGGATTTTGGACACTTTCAACATGATCTCTCCATGTGGAGCCAAGAAAACATGCATAGACTTAAACGTGAACCAAAGTTCCTTCTCTGAATTGTGTTAGGTATTTTGTTCAAGTGATTATGAAAACGACTAAGACAGTTTATTGTAGGAAATTTGTATTTAAATGTATTTCTTATAATACAACACTCTGATAACTAATGTTCTCTTTAATGCCCTCAAATGCATAATTTGTACTTGAGGAAAGAAATCAAACTAGGTGAAAGTCATTTATTTGAAAATGAGAGAAAACATATGACTAAAATGTATTTTTTAAAAATAAAATATTTAAGAATAAAAATTGCATTTCTCTGTATTTATAGCAAAATAGGATAATTTTTTAGTCTTACCAATACAAACTTAACATATAATGATTTCAGTGTGTTTTGAGATAAGCTGGATTACATTATCATTTGAATGCATAAAGGTAAATTCAAGTAGCACATAAAGACAATGATAGACAGCATGCTTAAATTTACAATTTACCAGATATAAGGTCTTTGCTGATAGTCTTCTGAAATACTAGAAAAACAGTAAGGTATCTGATGATTTGAAACTTATTTTGTTAGAAATAATGTGTTCTCAGGGACTTGCATATACATTATGAGAGATTCAAATAAAGTTTGTTCATTATTTTATATATTGGAGATATATAGATATATATTATATGTATATATGATACCACTAGAGGTGTAGAATTGACTTTATTTTATTTACCTCTTATTAGAAATATTTGCTTACACTTACTGAGTTTTATAATTATGCAGTATAACTTCTTCTTGGTATGTTAGAACTTAGTCTAATTTCTTCATGTTATTATGACAAACTAATACCTTTTAAAGAAAAAATCCCTTCTAAATAAAATCTTAGACTTAAACCTCATTCTTCAAATTGCCAGTTATCTTTCTTAAAGTTCCTCCCTTTTAGAATTCTATATTTCAATAATTTGTTAAGTCTGATTTTTTGTAGATTTATAGTTGTGCAACATTGATCTACAACTCTTTCAACCATTGAAATATCCTTTTATGATTTTATGGTTATTAATATGATATTTTATAATGTCTCATTGAAAAGTGCAATAATGTGAAAATAATTTACCTATTATCAACACTTCCAGAAATCATTCCTGAAGCAGAGTTTCCTAGTGGTCTTATGTAAGATAAGTTTTCTCACCATTTTATGTGTCACATGAAACTAGTTACATCAGTCGTTTCTGTTATTCTGTCAAATCCTTAGAAGAATACATGAAAATGTAAATTTATTAATGGAAAAAAGTACGAATAACAAAAAAAATTGAAAAAAAAAACTTTTGAAGGCTTTCCTCAAGTTATCCAGTAAACTAGAGTTGATTTTTAATAATCTTGGGTACATAACTAAATGGATCTACCAGTTTCTCTAGACATACTTTTTCTAATGTGTTTTATAATTAGTGTTACTTCAGTGACTTTTTTCTTTCATGTCTCTCTATCATGATATTTTTCCTGACAACCACTGCCTGAAATCTCTGAAACCATAATCCATAATTAACCTTTCCTATATAATGTTTTTCTGAACTTTTTGTCACAAGAATGGAATGTTAACACATCTGGCATTCTTCCATCCTACTTTGACTTTAATATTTTATATTCTCTTCATCCCTCCTACATGCATAGATACAGTTTCTATATTTGTTCAACACAGCACATTTTTGCTAATATAACTCATCAAACCACTAAGCAGAGGGCCATATTTACTGACAACACTCACTACCAGAAGTGGTAAGGGAATTTCCCTGCTGACTGAGGGAGGTAAGCAATTATCTGTTGAATTGTTGTCCTGCTTAAGCAATTTTGAAGTAGGAGATTTACATACATGATATTACTTTATGTAATTTTAATGACTGTAAATATTTGTATGTAAGTAAACAAGTATGTGGAAAGCAAGCTGAAAGTGTATTATGGTTTATATGTGAAGTAACTCATCACGTCTTTTGTATTCAGAGGTAGAGTTTTTGAAACGTGATTGGATCACAGAGATGTTATGCTTCATCTACCCACTAGTTCAAACTAAATATGCTGCTCAAAGTAGTTAGGTCACTGGGGACATGACTGGGAATAATATGTTCTTTTTCCCACTTGCTCCTCCTCTCTCTCTGCTTCCTAACTTCTAGAGGTCAACAAATGTCCTGAGGCACGCTCTTTTCTATTGTGGCTCTACCTTAGGCTATGGACGGAACCTCCTGCAATGCGTGCGCCAAATAAACCTCTTCTTTAAGTTGTACTGCTCTGTTACTTAGTCCCAGTGATAGAAAGTGAGTAATACAAAGTGATAAAGAACACTTTTCCAAAAACCTGCAGTGTTTTAAAACCACAGTCTAAATATCAGTGACATGAAATTTAAATTCAGACTCAGATTGTGATATTACACATTACATATTTGTTCATTTTGCTTAATCTCTCCAAGACTCAGTGAAATGATGATAACATATTAGAATTGCTGTGAGAATTAAGTGACAACATTACAATTGGTAGGCAATAGTGGCAAATAATATTAGTTGTTTTTCTGTTGATGCCATTTTAACATAAAATTTTTGTAAACACTCAAGAGATGACTTGTATATGCCTGTAGTATTACAATAACTTTTAATTTTGCCCCTGCTTTAAAAAAAGTTCTTACTTTAAAAATATTTTGTATTAGACTCTTCACTTTGCATTTAAATACTAAGTTTCCTGTTCCTTTTCAGCGATTATTATTGTTGCCGTTTTCTTTCTCTTTAGTCTTATTCAGTTCTTTATAGAAATTTAAATGAATAAGTACATATGTTTTATGTATAATTTTAACGGTAGTTTAAATTGGCATTTTTCTGCATTTCTTTGTTGTTTCTGATAATGGACTGGTATTCTGAATGTAAAAATGGATTATATATATTTTTATCATTCAATAAAAACAATAAAATGAGCTTTTGAACCAACTTATACAGTTACGGTACTTCTATTCACTAATATAAGCAGAAAGATATTTACAGGCAAAGTGGTATAAATATTTTCTACTCCAAATAGTTTCATAAATGAATTGGAATCATAGCACAAAATCTGTCATTTGTCCATGAAAGTAACTATATTAAGTTCATTTTTGTAGTATGTGATCAGTCAAGTTACATTCCAAATCAACAAAACAGAATTATCAGTTAAAGGGATTTTATTCTTCCTGAGGATTAATTCATAGTTTACAAATAATGTGTGGTGGCACATGCCTGAAATTCCAGCACTGAGGCAGGATGATTGCTGCAAGTTTGAGGCCAGTCTAGGCTAAAAATGAGTTAAAGTTCAGCCTGAACTGCATAGTGAAACTCTGTCTCAAAAAGACAAAAAAAAAAAAAAAAAAAAAAAAAAAAAAAAAAAAAAAAAAAAAAAAAAAAAAAAAAAAAAAAAAAAAAAAAAAAAAAAAAAAAGAAAAGAAAAGAAAAGAAAAAGAAAAAAATGTTTTAGTGAGATCTCCACGAGTGGTGAGCAATGATCAAATAAGACACAAGTGATAAACTGGCATGTATCACTTTCTCATTGAATGTTATTAAAATTCATCAAAATTTAAACTCAATATTTACCATAGACCTTGCATAGTAAAATCATGCAGCGTCCTCATTGCCATGGTTTGGCTGTGCTTTCCAAACAAATTTTTTAGATTTCCTTTTTCTGTGTATTGTCTTTCACATGTTCATGATCTCAACTTTCTCCTTGCTGCAGACTATCATCTTTTCTTGCAAAATTGTCTGAATAATAAACCAGAGTTGAGATATAATTAACGTTTATGGTGTGAAATAAACTCATACTCAGCAATAATGATGGAAAATCTCCATTTCTAATAGCAACACTACATTTCTAAAATTAGAACTTGATGTTGCTGGAGTACTGTTAGTTCATTCTTTCTTAGCATTTGTCTCTAATCCAAGTATTTTCTAGGAGCATTTTATATAATAAAATACAGTATTATTTTATACAAGAAAATTTAATTTCAATGTAGAGAAAACAAAATTATTAATTTTAGGGCTTACAAATTCAAGCTATTTTGTTCCAACTGCCAACCTACTTTAAAAACAATGATTATGCACCAATTACATAGGCAAGTAACAGTGTCTCCAATATACATTAATAAGTACGAAATATGCTTAAATTAAGGGTCCTACCGAAGGGCATTAATGAGTAGTGAATTTTTAATAAATATCTGCAAAATGTAAAAAAAAGTTCAATGAATACCTAACACATTCAATTTCACGCAAACATATGCACACACATGTACATATGCAAATGTATAACCTGAAATACTACTTTTTAAAATGTTCTCAATTACAAATTGATAAAATAGAATTCTGCAATTTTATGGGGTACAAAGTAATGTGTAAAATTATTAATCTAATTAATTACCTTATTGGGCACCTTTGATATTTTTGCTTGTTTATTCTTTTTAAAATTTTATTATTACATGTAAGCAATACCTGATGATTATGTTTACTGTAGGGAGTTGGAACATATACAAAACATATTTAAATTCTTTTTTCTCCCCTTCTCTTTACCTCTTCCCATTCTGCCAGTATCAAATTCATTTCTTTATTATACCAGACATAAAATTTGTTATTATGCATATAAATTTTTAAAAAGACTAATAGGTCAAAAACATATAAAACACATAAGAAAATTGTCAAAATATACTTTTAGCAATGTTGTTTGCACTGATTTACAATAATTTTTCTCATTTTTGTACTATTTCATGTTTTATTTATGTATTAAGTAACAGCTTATATGCCCATCAACAAATGAAGAAAATGTACTAGTTACACACAATAGAATAATTCTCTGCTGTAAAGAAGGATATACTTGAATTATTTGTAGAAAATGGATGCACATTGAGACCACAATAGTCAATGAAGTAAAGTAAAAACACAAGTTTAATATCACATGATTTCTTATATGACATATCATTTTAAAAGAATGTTTGAAATCACGCTTTTAGTAAGAGTGATTATTAGCTATAGTCAGAATGCTGTGGAACACATTTGAAAAACACACGGTTTCCTCCTGTCTGTCTACAACTGCACAATTTGACCAGCATCTGTTGTTCCTTTCACCTGTCATTCTTTGGTAACCAGCATTGTGCTCCTTGACTCTATGAGTTCAATTATTTTAGATTTCACATAAAAGCGACATCATGAAGTATTTGTTATTGCGTGTTTGACTTGTGTCATTTAACATGTCCTTAAGTTTCATCTATGTTGTAAATATCTTTTCAGATACTGAAGTATTTCATTTTGTATATATATTATATTGGTTTCATTCATCCATTCATTGATAGCCCCCTTTGTTGCTACCATAAGCTGGTTATTGTGAAAATGCTGTAATTAATATGGAAGCACAAATATCTCCTCAATGCACTCATTTCAAATTATTTGGATATATACTGCAATAAATAATGCTCAGTCATATGGTTAAGGCGCCATATACAAACAACCAGTAAAAAATCCTAATAGCCAAGGCAATCTTGGACAAAAAGACCAAATCTGGGGACATTCTATCACCTGACTTCAAACTATGTTACACATGTACAGCCATGAAAAGAGCATGGTACTGGTAGACAAATATTTATGTAACCAATAGGACAGAATAGAGTCCAGAAATTAACCCCTGCAATCATGGTCAACTGAATACTGACTATGTTGCCAAAAACAAAAAACAGGGAAAAGGTATACGTTCCAATAAGAGGAGGAAAACTGTTTACATGCAAAAGAATGAAATCAGACTCTTACATCACACCATATACAAAAATTGAGTCCAAATGCATTGAAACTTAAACTATTAGAAGATTGTAAAATAATTAGAAGAAAAACAAAGAACAAAACTAAACAATGTATGTTTTCTGTCTTCATCATTTTGTTGAAAGACTGTGAAATTTTATTAATGTTTTCAGACAATTAATTCTTGACTTTGTTAATTTTTTACCAAATTATTTTAATTGTACTTTTCATTCTTAATGTTCTTATTTCTTTCCATTTTTCTTGTGGTTGTGCTCTCTGCTTTTACTAGTTCATGATATTTGTGCAAATATTTTGTGATTTTAGATGACAGATCATTTCTTCTTTTCTAAATAATATGTATATTTAAGGAAGAAAATACCACTTGGTATCTTCTTTAGCAGTGCTGCACAGATTTTAATTTGTCATGTCTTCATCTTTCTCCCATTTCTCTTTTCAGTACTTTTTTAACTCCTGGATTACGTAGATGTATTTTGCCTAATTGCAAATAACTTTGAATTTTTGTATTTCTTTTAGTTTTTTATCTAGTAATGTCACTGTTCTAAAGCCATAATATTTATCCTTTGTTTTGATTGTTCTTAGTCTATTCTGTATTATTTGATTTCAATATGTGTGAAAGTGTGGACAGCTATTTTGAAGAGAACAAGAGACATTACAGTAGCCATTGTTGATTTTCCTATTGTCTGGGTTTGAAAACCTGTAATGCTTTCATCTTTTGTTTTTATCAGTTTTATACTATTGTGTTCTGTTTGAATTCATTGTGTGTGAAGATATGGACAACTATTTCAAAGAAAAAAAGAGACACTATAATAGCCACTGTTCATTTCCCGTTGTCTTGTTTTGAGATCTCATGTGGCTTTCATTGCTTTATCGTGATCTGCTTTCTTCTGTTGTTTTGTTTTTGTTTCGTTCTCTTTAAAATAAAAAAAAACGTCTAAAATTTCTTGAAAATGTAATGTCTCATGTATTTTCCATTTTGATGTAATTTCCACTTTTAATAAAATAATTTGTATTGTCAAGTACATTTATCTTTTTAAAAGCACATGTAAGCAGTTAAATTATTCTGTATTTCAAAGTTTCTGTATGTATGTTTATTCTTTTTGTTTCATCACCTATTTAGATCATTACTGGACCCCAGAGTTGTTACAGATCTATAATTATCCTAATACTTCTAATAGTACTGAATTTTATGGTACAAATAAAAATACTGTATTTTCTTTGTGGACTGATTTTTTATTTTTATGAAATATCCCTTTTAATCTCTAGCAATGCTTTTCATTTCTATAAATTCATCTTATTTAAGAATAATAATTTAGCGTAAACCTTTATTTTTGTAGTCAGTGTGTAACTTTTGGATTATTTTTAAAAATATACTAATTCTAATTTAGAATGTATTAGTGTTATTTACCAAATCCAGAATTGTTTGTTACCAGTAATCATTGTATTAAAGCTACATAATTGTAATCTCATAAATCACAAAATGTTATTGCTTTTTACATTTTTTATTCAAATACAGTTGTCTTTTAACTGCTTTTCATTTTCTTGCAATTAAATATTTTTATCTAATATGAATATTATTTGGCCAGAACAGCTACATTTCTGGCAATTAATTCTTATTGTTTATTTAACTTCATTTGACTTCTTTGCAAATCAATCAAAAGCATATCAAAAATATTCCATGAACAAAAGCCTGATCTAAAAATGCACAGAGTTTTTACTTGTAGTTATTCCTAAGCTGTATAGCATGACAACTGTCATATAACATTAACATTATATTAGACATAACAACCTAGGGGTGATTTAAAGTATTAGAGAGAATGTATATGAGTTATATTCTAATACTGTGTCAATTTATGAAAAGAACTTGATGTACCACTGATTTTGGTATCTGCCAGTGATAGCACTTGAATCTGATAGTACTTGAAAATCGTTATGCCAAAGAATCATAGAAATTTATCATTGTAATGCAAGAATTGCTAAAAATACACTGATTATTAAACATGATAGACCATACTGATACAATGAAGGATAAAAGTCACATAATCATCTGAGTAGATGTGCAAAATACATTCAATGAAATTCAGATTACGAAATAAAATTCCAACATATTAAGTATGGAAATAATTTATTGAACATGATACAGGTTCAGAACTGATATTATACCCAACTGTTACAAACTGAAAGGCTATCTTCTAAGACAGAAACAAGCAAGAATGTCTGGGGTCACTACCTCTATTTATTATAAAGCTATCAGTTCTACACAGAATCATTAGACCATAGAAAGGAAAAAAAGAAATTAAAATTGAAAAGATGTAAAATTATCTGTTTGTAGATGTTATGATCTTATATGTTAAAAATATTAATCACACAAGCTAAAAACAAACTGCGAGCTAATCTACAAATCCAATAAAGTTTTGGAATACAAAATTCACATAAAATAATGTGATGTTCCTATATATGAGACAAGCAAATCAAAGAGAAAGTTAAGAATATCATTTATAATCACATTAATATGAATAAAATATGTAAGCATAAATTAATCTATAAGACAAAAATTTATACACTAAATATGCAAAATATTTAGGAAAATTTAAATCTATGCATAAGGTGTTGGAGATATAACCAAGTGCAGAGCACCTAGCTGACAAGCACAGGGTCCTGAGTCCAATTGCTGGTGCCCAAAATATAAATAGATAAAAATAAATAAATAAATGTATTCATAGAGTGGTAAAATGTGTTCACAAACTGGGAGATGTAATATTGTTAAATGTCTATAATAGCAAAATCAATCTACAAATATATCTAATGCCTTTAAAATCTCATGAATTTTTTACAAACATGAAAAAAATTAAACATTTATATCAAACCACAAACTACCATCCAGCATCCAAATTATTCTTCAGAGAAGACATCGTTGTAGATTGTATATTTGCTATTACTACATATCATTACAAATCTGCAGTAACTAGAACAGTACGGTACTGGCATAAAAACATGTGTATGAAACAATAAAAAAGAATAGAAAGAATAGGAAAAGTATAGACAACCATGTATATTGAGTCAGGTGACCTTCAGTGAGGTTATCAAGGATATCCAAAAAAGATAGCATAGCTTCTTCCACAAATGATAGTGAAAAACCTAAGTGCAAGATAATGATACACATTCCCTGCCCTGTACAATACAGGAAAAGATCAAATAATGCAATGTGTGATCACAGAAACATCTAGAACAACATATGGGGCTTAATGATATTTTATATGAATTGATTTTTTAAGGTATGCCACCAAATGTTTAAGTAACAAAACCAAAAGTAGTAAAGTGGTACTGTAATAAACTACAAATTTTCGGCACAAAAGAGGAAACAAGAGTGAAAGGATAATACAAAATAAAACTGTGTATCTGCTATCAATTTATTTTTTGTAAAAGTAACTTTTATTGACTATCTAGCATATGTCTTGCAATGTAGATGTTACTGAGAAAATATGTTTGGATAACATTTGACTCTCTGAAAGAAAAACCTCATGAGTAAAAACAATTTGAAGTAGCTGAAGAATTGCTAGGAGGAGATACATTGATTTCTATATGACTATCTTTACAGTACAATAAAAGTTGTAAGATAGGAGTTGAGTACAGTTTTCAGTAGTGAATTGCATTCCAAAAATCTTGGACATGATTTGAAGTATTCATATATATATCAAGAAATGACATTTTGGCACTATGAAAACATGGGATGAAAGAACTGTGTTAAATACAACATACCGTTACTAATTTTTTTCTGTATCATAATTTTTATGATAGCATACTTGACCTAAAAAAACTAGACAATATCTAATATTCTATTCAATTTCAAAACATCACTGTGCATCTTACATTGGATATGAAGGAATAACATTTTTTCTTACATACAACAAAATTGTTCCACTACAATCTTTCAGGTTTTTTCTATTTCGTGACACTCAATTTTCAATTACTGTTCTTTTGCTCTGTGATATTGATAACTTTAGGCAGAAAGACACAAACACACAGAGAAAAGAAAGTAAATCAAGCAGAATATATCTTGAAAATAATATAATCAATACAGACAACAAGCCAAATTGGGGAGTGTTTATACAATTTTATGTCAGAAAAAAAGGTAATGACGTATTACATCACTTTATTTTCCATACAAGTGGCTAGAACTATTAAGTTCTTCTTTCAAGAGACATAAATATAAAAAAAAAAGAAATGCCTTTGTTAGGATATTTCCTCTGTGATTTTAATCGCATCAGAAAAATCTTTAAACATCACTGCAAAACTTTGCAGTCACTTAGTCAAAGAATTGTGAATAACATGCCAACAAAAGCAGCAATTCTTTAACATCTGTATTTCATTTTTACAGTTTTAAATTTTACTCAAGGGAAATATAAACATTAAAGGAGGAAAATATCTTCCACAGAGAAAATGTAGACTGTAAAGCCTAAATTGAGAATTGATAGCTCCTAAAAATGTACACTTGTAAACATATGATGAAATAATAGAATAGGGGATTGTAATTTATACAGATCTCTATCTTTAAATTGATCTCACATTCTATTTCATCTCCCTTTGGCTTTGGTACTATTTATCTGACTGAAAATAGAAAAGAAAGGTCAGAGAAACCAACCATCTTTGCTGCTTGTTATTACACATGAGAAAAAGTTCCTTAAAATTAGATATGAGTTCTTTTCAGGGACATAGTTTTTATTTTTTGGAGAATGTGCATTTTTTATTATAAAGTTAATTTTATTAACTCAAAAGTCCAAATTGCATGAGTTCCAATCTTTTCCTTAATAATCTTATATAAATTTCAAATAGAACTACCAATTCATATTATGAAATAAAACTCAGCTTTGAAAAAAAATCCATGATCTTGTACTTTAGAGTAATATCTAACTGAAGAGTAACTCATTTTTATGTAATTCCAGTACTTCTGGAATAATTCATGGTTAAAATCCGAGCTAAGTGTAAAAGGTTAAAAAATTTACCTTCAAACCTTTTCCCCTGGCTTTTGTAGAAGACAGAAATCCTCAGTTCCTCTGATACAATGGAAAATAAACTAATTCTATTAATGATGACTGTCTATGAACATGAAGGTTATGATGCTATGTGAAATCATTTTTAAGTTGAGCTAGGTATTTGAGAGTCCAGTCACATTATGATAAAACTGGTCAAATGAGTTTCATAAATGATATAATTGCATTTTAGAACCCAGTAACAAATACGCTTGACTGAGCAGTGTCTAGTTTTGAACATAAGTAATAATACTTTTATTCTCTGGGGTGAAAGGGAAACAACTTGAGAGTATACAGATTCAGTGTAGTTCAAGAAAGTACCTATAATTTAAGTCTTATTCTGTCAACACACCAAGTTTGATGCTGCATTATATATTTCAATACCACATTCCAGAGATGAAGATTTTAATTTAGAGGAAGATGATTATTACTCCCTTACTTTTATGCTCAGGAACACATTTTCCCTTTTTGTCTCCCTTCAAAGTAAGGTAAATGAGGCATCTTTAATAAGGAACATTTCACAAATTAACATGCAAATGACAAGCTATTTAAATAGATTGACAAATAATTACAAAATGATTTTTATAAGAAACAAGAATTATTCATATGCACATGAAATTATGCTCAAAACAATTAGGCATGAGGTAAAAGAAAGTTTATAGAAATCTTATTTTTTTAGTTTGCATAAATTGGTCAATATATTGTTATATATTTAATCAATAAGTATTTGTGTGCAGGGATGTCCTTCAATTATTAAAATATATTTTATGTATTCTTTGTCATACAGTACCAAAATAAGTAATTTTCTTATAAGACAGCTTAGTGATATTTCCTGCATTTATTTATATATTCTGAGAAGTTTACTTATTCTGGATGCAGGCAAACTTATTTTTAATAAATCATTTTGTTGAGCACAGTGTCATAGAATCTTACAATCTATAGTAAAGCTAAGTATTAACAGTTCCTGTATGATATCAATAATAGTTTAGAGGAAAATTAAAGACATGGCTATTAAACTGTTATTCAAGGAAGGGTACAAATTAAATGTTTAAATTTCACTCAGGAATTTTTAATTAATTAATTAGATTGACTTCATTTTAGATATTATATAAATATTACATGAACTTTGTAATTAATCTCAGGTATCATGTTGAAAAAATATTGGTGGGACCAATACTTCCATGGAGCCAAATAAAATATGTTAGTTATGCTTTTGTTTACCTACTATAATAGTTATCATAGCTATTACAATTAACTTCATATAACTTAATTATTATTAATTTCACATAACCTAATTTTATTCACTTTTGATTGTTAAACATTACTGCTGTACTCATTCACACATAACAGTTTCAAGGTTTAGCTTGTCTCAAGGTATGTGTTAATGATGGTTAGATCAAGGACCACAAGTTAGACTGAAAAATTGTGATGCGTTGGGTCTTGGTGTTTCTACTTGTCTTATTTCTGTTCAACAAGTGAATAGTACTTCAAAACTTTATGAGAGATGGTAGATATTTTATTTTGATATTTCTTTTCTCTTAAATGCAGCATTCATTAATAAAATGCATATAGAAATATTGGTCTCCTGATGACAACTTCTTGTTAAAGCCCAGAAAAATGCTTTTTATTGTTTGCTTATTCATTATAGACTGTATAAAATATCACCTTGTTGGCGCAATTTCTCTTGTACCAAAATGACAAAAAAAAGGACCATAAAATTAAAAAAAATACAGATACATTTGAACCAATAGTAAAACAAGAGGAGCATGAGACACAAGAATAGCACGTGAATATGTAATAAACACAAAGAACAAATGAAAAGATCAACAAGCACAGGAAAGAATTTTTCTGTGACTATTGAACAACATGAGAATGCCGATTCTTACCATGTGTATTGATTATGGTTTTGGAAGTCCTAGTTATCACAAATAAGTAAGCCAAGTCATCAGAGCATCCAAATCGAAAGAGATAAAGTGGAGTTGTCTCTCTTAATACTAAAATTATTGATAAAAATCCCTAAAGCCTAAAAGACAAAATCAAATATCTGTGGAAATAATATATGAAAATTTTAGTATACAAAATCAACATAAAAATTACTGAGTTATATAACACACTACAAAACAAAAACTCAAGGAAAATATTCTGTGAACATAAAACTTCACTAAAATCGGGATTTAACTCGGTGGCGTAAGCACCTGTCTGGCAGGCACAAGGTCGTGAGTTTGATCCCCAGTACAAAAAAAAAAAAAAAAAAAAAAAAAAAAAAAAAAAAAAAAAAAAAAAAAAAAAAAAAAAAAAAAAAAAAAAAAAAAAAAAAAAAAAAAAAAAAAAAAAAAAAAAAAAAAAAAAAAAAAAAAAAAAAAAAAAAAAAAAAAAAAAAAAAAAAAAAAAAAAAGAAGAAAGAAAAATGCCGCTTCAACAAAAATGAATCTATTAAAATGGAAACAAAATTGAGGGGTAGATAGACTGCATAATTTTAATGACTGAGGAATGTGATCTAAAATGATTAGAATTTAAGTACACAGAACAAGAATGAAAGTTAATAGCATAAAATTAGAAAAATAAACTATGATAAAAGCATGGTGGACCAAAGGAATAGTGGTACAGCATGAGAACAGAGATAGATGCCAGATCAATAAAGGCTTTATAAACCAGAGCAAGGGAAAAGTTCTTGCTGAATACAGTGTCAGCACATTAGAAGGCTGTGTTCACCAGGGGAATGCTGTGATTTCTGTGTGGATACTGACATGCAGAGAATGATGTTTCACCTGAGGGATTCACCTGAATGTAGAGCACTTTGAGATTTCCAAATAAAATATAACAGTTGATCAAACTGCTAGTGTGGAAGCAGAAAAACGTAATGAAGTGAATATATTGAAATATTTTGGAGATAGAGGAGGGATTACTAATGGGCAAAGTGAAGAGAAATAAAGTAGAAAAGACATCAATTTTGGATTAGCCCATATATTGGATATTAGAGCATCGTTTACTGCATTGGTGAAGGCTTTGGTGAAAGGATATTAGCACATACTAATTGTCAGATGTCTGGAAGACAAACTGATTCATTAATTGAACACTTGCATATATGAGTTTGTAGATGAGTGGAGAAGGCAGTATTATGCATAAATACAGGATTGAACAGAATAAGAATGATATAAAAACATAAAGATGAATGTAACGATTTAGAAAAATAATACAAAGGTATAGAAGAGGTGCTAAGAGTGTTCTAAGGATGCCGCTACTGAATTTTGACTACACAGAATCTCTTGGTGTCCATGGCCCTTTCTTTACAATGATTGCATTTAGAAGCTCAATTTTTTAGACACTATACATTAACTCAAATCTAAACATCTTATTTTTGGATGAGCCATCCCCTCACCTGAAAGACTACAGTGGGCCTGTGAGAGTGCAGGTGAGCCATCCTTCCATATGGAGGTACCCAGGTGGACCTGTAAGTCCCCCCAACAACACAGTAGGGCCCCAGCTGGTGTATACAACATGAATAGGTGGGTCTGGCAGCCAGGAAAATTGTGAAGCACCAGTAACAATATGATCTAAAAGTTGGTTCACATCAGTACTTCTAGGCTAGTCAGTCTGGGAAGAATCCAGGACTCACCCAACTGAGTCCACAAGAGGAATTCAGGTGACTGGCCCCTACCCTACCCTGTAGCAACTGAGTAAACATCAGCCACACAGTAGGACCCTGACTAAGATGCACATGACAGACACGCAAAACTAGTGAGATTGAAAAGACTGAAATATGAACCAAGAGGTCAAAATGACAATAGAAAAAATCAAAATGGAATCTCAGACCTCCATCCCATCCAGAACAAAAACAATAGATACCAACATAGAAAAATATGGAAGACACAGCCCCAAAATTTGTGAAAAGACCCCAAGCAAAGTAAAGAAACAAACCCATGAGGCTATAGAGGCAATTGGATCAGAAATTATCTCTCAGGTTAAAAAAGAAATGACAAACATAATGAAAGAATTGCACAGCATAACTAGAGAAGATATAGATGAAAAAATACAGGAGCAAAAGCGAATGATGGAAATCTTAAAAGAACAATATAGAAAATAAATAGAATGCATGAGACAGATTCAAAGAGATGTCCAGGAAATTAATATTTACATTGCAAACTGCCAAAACCACTAGAATAAAACTGAAGAGACTTTCAAACCTCAAAGACAGGATCGTGACTACTGGTCATGAAAGGAAAGATCTCTTAAAAACAACAAGAGGATTGTATCACTAATTCTGTTAGTTCTTGGAACAAAACAATTAACATTCATAAGATTAGATGTATTTTGTAAGTCTGTATCTGGTAATCTGAATAACTCTTTCCAACGTAACTATGCAAAATAACAACCTCAGTTTTGTTCCTACCACTTTGTTTTGTAAGTCTGTAGTGTTATTGGTTTGGGTTCTTCTGTTGGAGACCACTGTCAAGGGGCTTTGAGCAGGGTTTAAAATTAACTAATTGGCTTTCTGTTTATCTGTGAGCCTGTCCAAGGCCTAGGCCCCTTGCCTGGTGATGGGAGCTGATTCAGAGTAAGGAATCTCTATGAATCACTGGTCCTGGCTGAGGCCTGTAGTGGCCAATGAGGCCAGAGATACCTCAAAGGGCAAGATAAGGTCACTGCCAAAGACGCCTGGCTCAGACTCAAGTAAATAGATAGAGACAGCAGGTGCAAACATCACATATCTGCAGCATCTCTTTCCCACCATAAGTGTCATCATAGAGATAAGACAGTTCTCCTTAATTGGCATAATTTACTACTTGGAGAAGTCTTTCAAGTGACTCCCAAGGTCCTGCTCATTTCCCGCGCTTTCCTCAGTATCCCCTCTCTTTGTCTGCTTTGATAATAAATACGGGCAACGGAGAGAGGTCTTTGTCTCAGTCCTCATGACAGCCGCAGAGTCAAGAACTCTGAAGGGGCTTTGATCCCCCTAGAGCCCTAAAATCATACCACTTGTCTCATTTATTTAAGCCTTCACAGTACATTCGTTCGGGAGATTGGGGATCTAGGCCGGGTCCCCGATACTCTTCATTATTGTTATTTGTTAGTCTTTTGTTTCTTGTTTTTCTTGTAATTTGTTATGTTTTGTTTTGTGTTTCACTCTAATACAGAAAGAATAGATGTACATGTATAGGCTTATACATGCCTAAAACTTCTCCTAAAGAGTTTACAAGAATTGATTTTATAGTGCAACCCTGCCTCAGAAAACTAGGGCCAGGAGTTTGGCTCAGTGGCTTAAGCGCCTGTCTGCCAGGCGCAAGGTTGTGAGTTCAATCCCTGGTGCCGCAAAAAAAAAAAAAAAAATGAATTGACTTTATTGTGAGAGATGGTACGAGCAGCTACTTTGAAGAAAACGAGACATTATGGTAGCCAGAGTTGATTCCCTATCATCTTGTTGTGAAGTCTAAAAATGTTTTTACCCTTTGTTTTACTTGTTCTTAGTTTGTTCTGTATTATTTGATTTCAGCATGTGTTAAGAACCACAAGGAACCATAAAATAATTCAACAACTTCAGCTGGGAGTGGTGGCACACACATTTAATCACAGCACTCAGGAAGCTGAGGGAGGCGAAGCATTGTGAGTTTGAGGCTGGCATGGGTGAGTGCAAGCCTGGCCTGAACCACACAGTGCAACCCAGTCTCAGAAAACTAGGGTCGGGAGTTTGGCTCAGTGGCTTAAGCACCTGTCTGGAGGGCACGAGGTTGTGAGTTTAATTCCCAGTGCCACACACACAAAAAAAAAAAAAGAAAGAAAAGAAAAAGAAATAAGGCAATTCAACAGCTTCAAGATGACACAAAGAAAAGCAATATAAGACTGCTAGGTATCAATGAAGAGACAGAAGTCAACATAAATGACAAAAAGACAATTTCAGAAGAAATAGCAGAAAATTTAGCAAGCATTGGAACAGAAACTAAGATACAGATAAGCAGGCATATAGAACTACAAACAGCCATAACCAAAATAATCTGCAACTAGATATGCAATAATCAAGGTCCCAAATATTCAGCACATAAACATAATATTAATAACTGTTAAATTAGAACAACAGATCACCTATAAAGGAAATTAGAATCATTATTGAGCCATTAAAAGCATGGCTGATTTCCCAACACAAACCTCAAGTCAAGAAGAACTTGGAGTGGAGTATTTCAAGCCCTAAAACGACTTCCAACTCATATTACCACACGCTGAAAAACTATCTTTTGAAGTTAATGGAAAAATCAAGTACTTCCATGACAAAGAACAACAGAAGAAATTGGTGTATACCAAACAAATCCTAGAAAGAGTACCAAAAGATACTATAGATACAGATAATGACCACAATTCCAAAAACAAAATCATAAAGAAACCAACAGACAGGGCAAGCAGTTAAACACAAGCAAAAAGCAGGGAACCAGGAAGAGGAAAATAACATGACAAAGATAAGCCAATACATACCAGTTATAACCATCAATGTAAATGGCCTTAATTTGCCAAACAAATGAAATAGTTTGGCACAATGGATCAAGAAACAAGATCCAACAACGTACTGTATACGGGAAACACATTTAACTCAAAAAGAAACTCATAAACTTAAAGTTAATGATGGGAAATAATACTCCATGCAACAGAACCCAGAAAAAAGCAGGGGTAACTACTCTTTCTGCAGAGAGTGTGAACTTCAAACCAAGAATATTCAACAGAGATAAACAAGGTCACTACATACTCATTAGAGGAAACTTCAAGAGGAAGAGATAACAATAAAAAATATATGCACCAAACATGGCAGAGCACAACTATTTAAGACAAATATAAATAGATATGAACTATAAAATTAGCAATAACATAATTGTAATGGGGGAATTTAATACCCTATTGTCACAAAACATAGATTAACTAGACAAAGTCAGCAAAAATAACAGAACTGAATCAAAATGTGAAGAAATGGATTTAATACATATTTACATAGTGTTCCACCCAACAACATCAGAATACATATCTTTCTCAGCTGCACACTGAATTTTCTCAAATATAGACCATATACTAGCCTAAAGAACATGCTTAACTAATTGCAAAACAATTTAAATCATCCCATGCATATTATCTGATCATAATGCAATAAAAGTAAATGTTAATGGCAAAAGAAACTACCAAGACACCATAAACATATGGAAATTAAATAACACCCTCCTGAACAACCACTGGGTCAAAGATGAAGTTAAATAACAAATTAAACTATACCTACAATCAATTAAAATGTGAATACAACATACTGGAACCTGTTGGATGCAAGGAAAGCAATTCTAACAGCAAAATTTATAGTAGGAACTTCCCAAATTAGGGAAACAGAGCAAGCACAAATAAACAACTTAGTGCTGTACCTCAAGTTTCTAGAAAATCAAGAGCAAGTCAAACCCAAAGCTCATAGAAGGGAGGAAATTAAAATATCAGAGCAGAAATTAATGCAAATAAGACTAACAATACAAATAATTAATGAATGGAAGAGTTAGTTCTTTGAAAGAATAAAATAAAATGATGAACCCCAGCGAACCTTATCAAGAAAGGAAAGAAAAAATTCATTCAATCAGGAATGAAAAGGATGAAATCACCTCAGATCCGAGGAAATTCGGAAGATTTTCAGTACCTACTTTGAAAATCTTTATCACATAGGATGAAAAACACAGAAGAAACATATGAATCATCAAAGCTGAATCAAGATCATACAAAATTTTTGAGTAACCCAATGTCAAGTTACTGAAATTGAAAATATAATTAAAAGCATACCTAAAAAGAGCAACTGAGATAATGATGGATTCACAACTAAATTCTACAATAAGTTTAGAAAAAATTTAATGCCAGTATTCCTTTAACTTTTTAATGAAATTGGAAGAGAAGCAATTCTCCATGACTCATTCTTGGATGAAAGTATTACTCTACTAATAAAACCACAGAAAGACCCAACTAAAAAAGAGAACTTCAGGTCAATCTGCCTCATGAACATAGATATAAAAATCTTCAACAAAATACTAGCAAACAGAATGCAACATATCTTATATACCAAAACCAATTTGTACTCATTCGTGGATGGTTCAACATATACAAATCAATATATGTAATACATCATATAAAGAGAGCCAAAGACAAAAATCACATGATCATTTTGATAGATGCAGATAAAGATTTCAGTAAAGTCCAAAGTAATTCATGATAAAAAAAATCTACAGAAAATCATAATAGATGAACTTTACCTAGATCTGACAAAAGCCATCTATGAGAAACCAGCAACCAACATCATGTTTAATGGACAAAAACTATAAGCTTTCACTCTAAAGTCAGTATCAGGAAAAGAATGCCTTCTATTACCACTCCTATTGAATACAGTTCTGGAAATGTTAGCAGAGTAATTAGAAAGGAGAGAGAAATAAAAGGAATAAGGATAAGAAAGGAAGAATTAAATTATCATTCTTTGCAGATACCATGATACTCTACATATAAATTTCCAAAAATTCCACCAAAAGACCACTACAGTTAATAAGCTAATTCACCAGCATATACAGTCAGCACTCAAAAGTCAACAGTATTCTTGCACACAAACAAACTCACTGAAAGATAAAGTAGGAAATAGAAATCTTTTGCAATAGCATCCAAAAAAATTAAATACTTAGGAATCAATCTAACAAAGAATGGAAAAAGATCTATATATTGAAAATTATAGTATTCTGAAAAAGGAGATTAAAGAGGATATCAGAAAATAGAAAGATAGCCCTTGCTTATGGGTAGGAAGAACTAACATTGTGAAATGGCCATACTCCCAAAGCTATTAAAGAGCCATAAAGCAAACCCTATCAAAATATCATTAGCATGCCTCCCTGATCTAGAGAAAACATTTCTAAAATTCATTTGGAAACAGAAGAGACCTAGAATAACAAAGAAATTCCTGGACAATAAAGGCAAGGCAGTGGGAATCACAATCTTTGACTTGAAATTACACTACAAAGGTACTGTGATAAAATCAGCATAGTATTGGAAATAAAACAAACCTGAGGATCAGTAGAATACATTGCAAGATGCAGACACAACTACAAACACACTCAGCCACCTTAAAATTTACAAGGTGGGCAAAAATGTTCGCTGGAAGAAAGATAACCTCTTTAATAAATAGTGCTGGAAAAACTGGCTTTCCACTTGCCAAACATGAAAATTAGACCCATGCCTATCACCATGCACTAAGCTAATGTCAAAATGGGTCAAAGATCTAAATATTAAAACAGAAACACTCAATCTACTTTAAGACAAGTAGGTGGAAATCTTGAAGACAAAGGGGATGACTGGGAGTTCATGAACAAAATTCAAACTGCATGGGAAGTACTTCAAATAATCAACAACTAGGATCTCATCTTATTAACAAGTGTTGCGCATCAAAAGAAATCATCAACAGAGTGAAAAGACAACCCACAGAATGGGACAAAAATTTTAGACAACTTCCCTCAAAGGACTTCTCTCTAGAACATATAAAGAATTGAAAACAATCAGGACCCCCAAATTCAAAGACTCAATCTAAAAATGGACTTTAGAGTTGAATACACACTTCTCAGATGAAGAAATACAGACGGCAAATAAATACATGAAAAAATGTTCAACATCATTGGTCATTTGAGAAACGCAAGTTAAAACAGCACTGAGATTCCATTTTACTTCAGAAAAAATGTCTATTATCAAACAATTAACCAATAACAAATGCTGGCAGAGCTGTGGGGGAAAGGAACACTTCACCATTGGTGGTAATGTAGACTGGTACTTTCACTGTTGAAATCAGTGTGGAGATTCCTCAAGAAACTAAGGTTGGATGTCCCATTCAATCCAGGTTTGCCTGTTCGGGCTATTTTCCCAGAAGAACTGAAAGCATACCAAAGTGATATACGTGCATCCATGCCTAGAGCAGCACAGTTTGTAATAGTTAAATTCTGTTAACAACCCAAATGCCATTAACCAGAGAATGGATAGAAAAGATGTATATTTATACAATGGAGTACTACTCAGCTACACAGAAGGAAAAACTTCAGACTTTTATTGGTAAATGGATACAACTTGAGGCCATACTCATAAGTGAAATAAATCAGACTCACATGTATAAATGTCATATTGTCTCCCTAGTGTAAAAATCTGAAAGAGTAAAATAAGATCTAAAATGTACAAGAGATATTGTTAAAGTGAAAGGGGAAGAAATTGCTCAAGATGAAAGAACAACTGTGATGGTGTAAAGGAGAAAGAAAGAAAGGAAATTTATAAATTTAGATATGATAGATAATTATACTACTAATCTCTATTAGTTCATCAAAAAGAGGTTTGTGCTTTCATTGTTTATTCTTTCATGTCTATATCATGTAATCTGAGCAAGTAATCTGAAGATAATAATGCACAATATATTATCCATTGTTAATCTCCTATTATTTATTTTGAAATTCTGTTATCATTGTTTTTATTGTTTTTTCATGTTAAAATTGAAAAAATTAAAAAATACTGTTTTTGCATCCTCTTGAAAATATTCTTAGGATTTTTTTTAAAGAAGAAAAGAGCATTCAGAATGATTACTCAGAAAAAGAAAAGTTTAAAAATCTGGACATACAATTGTACTGCAAGTTAAGGGTAAGTGAAAAAGTTCCTAAAGGGAGTATAGAATAGAGAAACAGCAATGCCACAATTTGTTAAGATAACTAAAATTAATAAGGTGGCATTTTTTGACAAACCTTGAGTTCAAAAGCAATTGAGCCTTAATTGTTGATACCTAAGGGACGGGCCCCAAAGCTTAGTGACTGAGCAAAACAATTAAACCTTATCATTCATAGAAAACTGTCTCCTAAGAGCGAGTAGAATAGCAAGCATTCCGCTCCCCTTAATGTTAAGGAAAATCTTCATTTTGGTTTGAGAATTCGTATTGGGAAGCATAAAAGGGAGAGAAAAATTGCTAAATTCTGCAATAACATTGAGTTTAACTGAGATCAAATGTTTAAAATCAGAAATAAATACATTGCCACTAATTGGAAAAATTACTAGTATTGCAGTTTGCTTCTTGATTTTCCTCACATGAATAGGACTTGTGGATAGTTAACAAGGGTTTAATGTAACTATTAAGATATAAAGTTAATTTTTCTTATGTCTAAATATTATGTGTTATAACTAGTAATCTTTGTTAAGTTCTGTATGAGAATTAAGCAATATATTAAGGCATTCTTTATAGCAGTGATTTTTTCAGTAATTTTCATGATTTTGATTTTCATTCTTTAAATGGAGAAAAGCTGGTGACTTTTTCTATTTTTTTAAAAAAAGTATTAAATGATGGTTAAAGTTATATAACATATAGCAGTCTTCTCTTCTGCACCATAAATAATTCTACTTATCTTAACTTTTTCATGGACACTTGTTAAAACCTCTTTTATTTGGTGATATTTTCATGTTCAAATATTTGTTATAATGAGAAAAGCTGATATACTTTAATAAAATATTTATCAATAAATTTCATAGTTCTTTTAAAATCTCTAATGCACCATTTAAATCTTTTGATAGCTTAAATCATTTAAGAAACTAAATCAACATTAACTTACCATTTATGTGCATCTTGACTTAGAAGTAAAACAGTCAACAACCAAAACATGGTTATCATTGGTTCAGCCCCAAAGATGGTGATATTGGTTCACAACTAAGTACAGATAAATAATGGTATTCTTGGTTTTTTTGCTTACTTTCCTTGATTGATTTTCCTTTCTTCTCTTTCTCTATTTCTTTGAAGTTATCTTTGATTTGTATTTAGTTCAAAGTGGTTTCACTTCTTCTTGCAACTCTCATAGTTTTTTATTAAATTTATGAATGCAGCTTGAAATGGTTTAAATCTACAGATATAACATGCCCCTTCTTGAACTTTTAAAGTCTTCATTGAAGGTTTAAAAAAGTTTTCTTTCCAGAAATTGTCACTATCTTCTCCATCTTTATCTGAATGTTCTTTTTTAATTCTTTCTAGAGATATTTGATAGTCCGTGTCTTCTAACGTAGCATAAGTATTTTCCAAATCTTCCAATGAATTCTCTGTTAATTTTTCTTAAAATCTCCCTCAAATTTTATTAATACATTATGGTTCTACCTTGTATTCTTCTTTCACTCCCTTTTAAAATGTATATGACTAACTTTTAAAGCCTCTTTTTCACTCTGGATTCAGTTTCAGACTGTTGACCTTGCTTCACCCCGTAAGCTTTCCCCTGGTATTGTTAGGTGGAATTATTGCCCAGGGCCTACTTGCCCTTCTTGACATCCTTCTTGGCACCTTTCTTGTCATCCTTCTTCCCTTCAGCGGCATCTTTCTTGGCGTCTTTCTTGGCACCTTTCTTGTCATCTTTCTTGGCGTCTTTCTTGGCGTCTTTCTTGGCGTCTGCCTTTGATTCACTTTCTGAAGCACCTGGCTTCTTTTCATCTTTCTTGTCTTTCTTACCATCTTTCTTTTTTGCATCTTTCTTGGAGTCTTTGGATTCATCACCTTTCTTTGACTCATCCTTTTTGCCTCCTTTTTCAGGTTCTGAATCTGTAGTTTCTTCTTTGCCCTTTGCATCTTTTTTACCTTTCTTTGCATCTTTCTTTGACCCGGCTTTTTCACCTTCAGATTCTGTAGCTGAATCTTTGCCCTTCTTGGCGTCTTTTTTACCCTTTTTGTCATCTTTCTTTGCCCCAGCTTTTTCACCTTCAGATTCTGTGGCTGAATCTTTGCCCTCCTTTGAACCTTTTTTACCTTTTTTGGCATCTTTCTTTGCCCCAGCTTTTTCACCTTCAGATTCTGTGGCTGAATCTTTGCCCTCCTTTGAACCTTTTTTACCTTTTTTAGCATCTTTCTTTGCCTCGGCTTTTTCACCTTCAGATTCTGTGGCTGAATCTTTGCCCTCCTTTGAACCTTTTTTACCTTTTTTGGCATCTTTCTTTGCC